>JAXCHO010000066.1:0-264681 GCA_036630365.1 Acanthiza pusilla
TAATGGAATGGATTTGGAATGGGATGGGATGGAATAGAACAGGAATGGAATGGAATGGAATGGAATGGAATGGAATGGAATGGAATGGAATGGAATTGGAATGGGATGGAAGTGGGATGGGATGGGATGGGATGGGATGGAATGGAATGGAATGGAATGGAATGGAATTAAATGGAATGGAATGGAATGGAATGGAATGGAATGGAAGGGAATGGAATGGAATGGCGTGGAATGGAATGGAATTGGAATGGGATGGATGTGGGATGGATGGGATGGGATGGGATGGAATGGAATGGAATGGAATGGCATGGAATGGAATGGAATGGAATGGAATGGCATGGAATGGAATGGCATAGAATAGGAATGGAATGGAATGTTATGGCATGATATGAAACGGAATGGAATTTTATGGCATGATATGAAATGGAATGGAATGGAATGTAATGAAATGTAATGGAATGGAATGGCATGGAATGGAATGGAATGGAATGGAATGGAAATGAATGGAATGGAATGGAATGGAATGGAATGGGATGGAATGGTATAGAATAGGAATGGAATGGAATGGAATGGAATGGAATGGAATGGAATGGAATGGAATGGAATGGAATGGAATGGGATGGAATGGAATGGAATGGCATGGCATGGAATGGCATGGAATGGAATTGAATGGATTGGAATGGATTGGAATGGAATGAAATGGAATGGAATGGGATGGAAATGGAATGGAATGGAATGGAATGGAATGGAATGGAATGGAATGGAATGGAATGGAATGGAATGGAATGGAATGGAGAGGCACTGAATGGAATAGCATGAAATGGCATGAAATGGAATGGAACCGAATGGAGATGGAATGGGACGGAATTGCATGGAATAGGTGGGGAATGGAATGGAATGGAATGGAATGGAATGGAATGGAATGGAATTGGAATGGGATGGGATGGAATAGAACAGGAATGGAATGGAATGGAATGGAATGGAATGGAATGGCGTGGAATGGAATGGAATTGGAATGGGATGGAAGTGGGATGGGATGGGATGGGATGGGATGGGATGGAATGGAATGGAATGGAATGGAATGGAATGGAATGGAATGGAATGGAATGGAATGGAATGGCATGGAATGGCATGGCATAGAATAGGAATGGAATGGATTGTTATGGCATGATATGAAATGGAATGGAATTTTATGGCATGATATGAAATGGAATGGAATGGATTGGAATGGAATGGAATGGAATGGAATGGAATGGAATGGAATGGAATGGGATGGAATGGAACAGCATGGAATGGAATGGAATGGAATGGAACGGCATGGAATGGAACGGCACGGAATGGAATGGAATGGAATGGAACGGAATGGAGATGGAATGGGACGGAATTGCATGGAATAGGTGGGGAATGGAATGGAATGGAATGGAATGGAATGGAATGGAATTGGAATGGGATGGGATGGAATAGAACAGGAATGGAATGGAATGGAATGGAATGGAATGGAATGGAATGGAATGGAATGGAATGGAATGGAATGGAATGGAATGGAATGGAAGGGAAGGGAATGGAATGGAATGGCGTGGAATGGAATGGAATTGGAATGGGATGGATGCGGGATGGGATGGGATGGATGGGATGGGATGGAATGGAATGGAATGGAATGGAATGGAATGGAATGGAATGGAATGGCATGGAATGGAATGGCATAGAATAGGAATGGAATGGAAGAAATGGGATGGAAATGGAATGGAATGGAATGGAATGGAATGGAATGGCATGGAATGGAATGGAATGGAATGGAATGGAATGGAATGGAATGGAACGGAATGGCATGGCATGGAATGGAATGGAATGGAATGGAAAGGAATGGAATGGATTTGGAATGGGATGGGATGGAATAGAACAGGAATGGAATGGAATGGAATGGAATGGAATGGAATGGAATGGAATGGAATGGAATGGAATGGAATTGGAATGGGATGGAAGTGGGATGGGATGGGATGGGATGGGATGGAATGGAATGGAATGGAATGGAATGGAATGGAATGGAATGGAATGGAAGGGAATGGAATGGAATGGCGTGGAATGGAATGGAATTGGAATGGGATGGATGTGGGATGGGATGGGATGGGATGGGATGGAATGGAATGGAATGGAATGGAATGGAATGGAATGGAATGGAATGGCATGGAATGGAATGGCATAGAATAGGAATGGAATGGAATGTTATGGCATGATATGAAACGGAAATGGAATTTTATGGCATGATATGAAATGGAATGGAATGGAATGTAATGAAATGTAATGGAATGGAATGGCATGGAATGGAATGGAATGGAATGGAATGGAATGGAATGGAAATGAATGGAATGGAATGGAATGGAATGGAATGGGATGGAATGGTATAGAATAGGAATGGAATGGAATGGAATGGAATGGAATGGAATGGAATGGAATGGGATGGAATGGAATGGAATGGCATGGCATGGAATGGCATGGAATGGAGTTGAATGGATTGGAATGGATGGAATGGAATGAAATGGAATGGAATGGGATGGAAATGGAATGGAATGGAATGGAATGGAATGGAATGGAATGGAATGGAATGGAATGGAATGGAATGGAATGGAATGGAATGGAATGGAGAGGCACTGAATGGAATAGCATGAAATGGCATGAAATGGAATGGAACGGAATGGAGATGGAATGGGACGGAATTGCATGGAATAGGTGGGGAATGGAATGGAATGGAATGGAATGGAATGGAATGGAATGGAATTGGAATGGGATGGGATGGAATAGAACAGGAATGGAATGGAATGGAATGGAATGGAATGGAATGGAATGGCGTGGAATGGAATGGAATTGGAATGGGATGGAAGTGGGATGGAATGGGATGGGATGGGATGGGATGGAATGGAATGGAATGGAATGGAATGGAATGGAATGGGAATGGCATGGAATGGCATGGCATAGAATAGGAATGGAATGGATTGTTATGGCATGATATGAAATGGAATGGAATTTTATGGCATGATATGAAATGGAATGGAAGGGATTGGAATGGAATGGAATGGAATGGAATGGAATGGAATGGAATGGAATGGAATTGGAATGGGATGGAATGGAATGGAACAGCATGGAATGGAATGGAATGGAATGGAACGGCATGGAATGGAACGGCACGGAATGGAATGGAATGGAATGGAACGGAATGGAATGGAATGGAATGGGATGGAATGGTATAGAATAGGAATGGAATGGAATGGAATGGAATGGAATGGAATGGAATGGAATGGAATGGAATGGAATGGAATGGGTTGTAAATGGAATGGAATTGAATGGAATGGAATGGATTGGAATGGAATGGAATGGAATGGAATGGAATGGAATGGAATGGAATGGAATGGAATGGAATGGAATGGAATGGAATGGAATGTGATGGAAATGGAATGGAATGGAATGGAATGGAATGGAATGGAATGGAATGGAATGGAATGGAACTGAGAGGCACTGAATGGAATAGCATGAAATGGCATGAAATGGAATGGTACGGAATGGAGATGGAACGGGATGGAATTGCATAGAATAGATCTGGAATGGAATGGAATGGAATGGAATGGAATGGAATGGAATGGAATGGAATGGAGTGGAATGGAAGGGGAATGGAATGGAATGGCATTGAATGGATAGGAATGGGATGGAATGGGATTGAAGTGGGAATGGATGGGATGGGATGGGATGGGATTGGATTGGATTTAATGGAATGGAATGGAATGGACTGGAATGGAATTGAATGAAATGGAATGGCATGGGATGGAAAAGAAATGGGATGGAAAGGAATGGAAATGAAATGGGATTGAGTGGGATGGAAATGGGATGCGATGGGATGGGATCGGATGGAATGGAATGGAATGGAATGGAATGGAATGGAATGGAATGGAATGGAATGGAAATGAATGGAATGGAATGGAATGGAACGGAATGAAAAGGCATGGAATGGAATGGAATGGAATGGAATGGAATGGAATGGAATGGAATGGAATGGAATTGAACGGAAAGGCACTGAAAGAAATGGCATGGAATGGCATGGAATGGAATGGAATGGAAAAGAATGGAAATTGAACGGGATGTAATTGCATAGAATAGGAATGGAATGGAATGGAATGGAATGGAATGGAATGGAATGGAATGGAATGGAATCGTATGGAAAGGAACGAGATGGAATGGAAATGGAATGGGATGGAGTGGGGTGGAAATGGAATGGGATGTTTTTAATGGGATGGGATGTGATGGAATGGAATGGAATGGAATGGAATGGAATGGAATGGAATGGAATGGAATGGAATGGAATGGAATTGAACGGCGTGGAATGGAATGGCATGGAAGGGCATGGCATGGAATGAAATGGAGTGGAATGGAACGGAATGGAATGGAATGGAATGGAATGGAATGGAATGGAATGGAATGGAATGGAATGGAATGGAATGGAATGGAACGGTAAGGCACTGAAAGAAATGGCATGGAATGGCATGGAATGGAATGGAAAAGAATGGAAATTGAACGGGATGGAATTGCATAGAATAGGAATGGCATGGAATGGAATGGAATGGAATGGAATGGAATGGAATGGAATGGAGTGGAATGGAATGGAATGGAATGGAATGGAATGGAATGGAACGAGATGGAATGGAAATGGAATGGGATGAAGTGGGGTGGAAATGGAATGGGATGTGTTTAATGGGATGGGATGGGATGGGATGGAATGGAATGGAATGGAATGGAATGGAATGGAATGGAATGGAATGGAATGGAATGGAATGGAATTGAACGGCGTGGAATGGAATGGAATGGGATGGAATGGGATGAAATGGCATGCAATGGAATGGAATGTAATGAAATGGAAAGGGACTGAAAGAAATGGCATGGAATGGAATGGAATGGAATGGAATGGCACGTCACGGACTGGACAGGCATGGAATGGAATGGAATGGAATGGAATGGAATGGAATGGAATGGAATGGAATGGAATGGAATGGAATGGAATTGCATAGAATAGGAATGGAATGGAATGCGATGGAAATGGAAGGGAATGGAATGGAATGGAATGGAATGGAATGGGATGGGATGGAATGGAATGGAATGGGATGGAAATGGAATGGAATGGGATGGAATGGAATGGAATGGAATGGAATGGGATGGGATGGAATGGAATGGAATGGGATGGAATGGAATGGAATGGAATGGAATGGAATGGAATGGAATGGAATGGAATGGAATGGGATGGAATGGAATTGAATGGAATGGAATGAAACGGAAAGGCACTGAAAGAACTGGCATGGAATGGAATGGAAAAGAATGGAAATTGAACGGGATGGAATTGCATAGAATAGGAATGGAATGGAATGGAATGGAATGGAATGGAATGGAATGGAATGGAATGGAATGGAATGGAATGGTGCGAGGTGGAATGGAAATGAAATGGGATGGAGTGGGGTGGAAATTGGGATGGGATGTGTTCTGATGGGATGGGATGGGATGGGATGTGATGGGATGGGATGGGATGGAATGGAATGCAATGGAATGGAATGGAACGGCGTGGAATGGAAAGGCATGGAATGTAACGGAACGGAACAGAAAGGAATGAAATGGAATGCTATGGCATGGCATGGAATGGAATGGAATGGAATGGAATGGAATGGAATGGAATGGAATGGAATGGAATGGAATGGAATAAGATGGAATGGAAGAAATGGGATGGAAATGGAATGGGATGGCATGGAATGGAATGGAATGGAATGGCATGGAATGGAATGGAATGGAATGGAATGGAATGGAATTGGAATGGGATGGGATGGAATAGAACAGAATGGAATGGAATGGAATGGAATGCAATGGAATGGAATGGAATGGAATGGAATGGAATGGAATGGAAGGGAATGGAATGGAATGGAATGGCGTGGAATGGAATGGAATTGGAATGGGATGGATGTGGGATGGGATGGGATGGGATGGGATGGAATGGAATGGAATGGAATGGAATGGAATGGAATGGAATGGAATGGAATGGCATAGAATGGGAATGGAATGGAAGAAATGGGATGGAAATGGAATGGAATGGAATGGAATGGCATGGAATGGAATGGAATGGAATGGAATGGAATGGAATGGAATGGAATGGAATGGAACGGAATGGAAAGGCATGGAATGGAATGGAATGGAATGGAATGGAATGGAATGGAATGGAATGGAATGGAATGGAATGGAATTGAACGGAAAGGCACTGAAAGAAATGGCATGGAATGGCATGGAATGGAATGGAATGGAAAAGAATGGAAATTGAACGGGATGTAATTGCATAGAATAGGAATGGAATGGAATGGAATGGAATGGAATGGAATGGAATGGAATGGAATGGAATGGAATGGAATGGAATCGTATGGAAAGGAACGAGATGGAATGGAAATGGAATGGGATGGAGTGGGGTGGAAATGGAATGGGATGTTTTTAATGGGATGGGATGTGATGGAATGGAATGGAATGGAATGGAATGGAATGGAATGGAATGGAATTGAACGGCGTGGAATGGAATGGCATGGAAGGGCATGGCATGGAATGAAATGGAGTGGAATGGAATGGAACGGAATGGAATGGAATGGAATGGAATGGAATGGAATGGAATGGAATGGAATGGAATGGAATGGAACGGTAAGGCACTGAAAGAAATGGCATGGAATGGCATGGAATGGAATGGAAAAGAATGGAAATTGAACGGGATGGAATTGCATAGAATAGGAATGGCATGGAATGGAATGGAATGGAATGGAATGGAATGGAATGGAATGGAATGGAATGGAATGGAATGGAATGGAACGAGATGGAATGGAAATGGAATGGGATGAAGTGGGGTGGAAATGGAATGGGATGTGTTTAATGGGATAGGATGGGATGGGATGGAATGGAATGGAATGTAATGGAATGGAATGGAATGGAATGGAATGGAATGGAATTGAACGGCGTGGAATGGAATGGAATGGGATGGAATGGGATGAAATGGCATGCAATGGAATGGAATGTAATGAAATGGAAAGGGACTGAAAGAAATGGCATGGAATGGCATGGAATGGAATGGAATGGAATGGCACGTCACGGACTGGAAAGGCATGGAATGGAATGGAATGGAATGGAATGGAATGGAATGGAATGGAATTGCATAGAATAGGAATGGAATGGAATGCGATGGAAATGGAAGGGAATGGAATGGAATGGAATGGAACGGAATGGGATGGGATGGAATGGAATGGAATGGGATGGAAATGGAATGGAAAGGAATGGAATGGAATGGAATGGGATGGGATGGAATGGAATGGAATGGGATGGAATGGAATGGAATGGAATGGAATGGAATGGAATGGAATGGAATGGGATGGAATGGAATTGAATTGAATGGAATGGAATGAAACGGAAAGGCACTGAAAGAACTGGCATGGAATGGAATGGAAAAGAATGGAAATTGAACGGGATGGAATTGCATAGAATAGGAATGGAATGGAATGGAATGGAATGGAATGGAATGGAATGGAATGGAATGGAATGGAATGGAATGGAATGGAATGGAATGGAATGGTGCGAGGTGGAATGGAAATGAAATGGGATGGAGTGGGGTGGAAATTGGGATGGGATGTGTTCTGATGGGATGGGATGGGATGGGATGTGATGGGATGGGATGGGATGGAATGGAATGCAATGGAATGGAATGGAACGGCGTGGAATGGAAAGGCATGGAATGTAACGGAACGGAACAGAAAGGAATGAAATGGAATGCTATGGCATGGCATGGAATGGAATGGAATGGAATGGAATGGAATGGAATGGAATGGAATGGAATGGATTGGAATGGATTGGAATGGAATGAAATGGAATGGAATGGGATGGAAATGGAATGGAATGGAATGGAATGGAATGGAATGGAATGGAATGGAATGGAATGGAGAGGCACTGAATGGAATAGCATGAAATGGCATGAAATGGAATGGAACGGAATGGAGATGGAATGGGACGGAATTGCATGGAATAGGTGGGGAATGGAATGGAATGGAATGGAATGGAATGGAATGGAATTGGAATGGGATGGGATGGAATAGAACAGGAATGGAATGGAATGGAATGGAATGGAATGGAATGGAATGGAATGGAATGGAATGGAATGGAATGGAATGGAAGGGAAGGGAATGGAATGGAATGGCGTGGAATGGAACGGAATTGGAATGGGATGGATGCGGGATGGGATGGGATGGGATGGGACGGGATGGAAAGGAATGGAATGGAATGGAATGGAATGGAATGGAATGGAATGGAATGGAATGGCATGGAATGGAATGGCATAGAATAGGAATGGAATGGAAGAAATGGGATGGAAATGGAATGGAATGGAATGGAATGGAATGGAAAGGAATGGCATGGAATGGAATGGAATGGAATGGAATGGAATGGAATGGAATGGAATGGAATGGAACGGAATGGCATGGCATGGAATGGAATGGAATGGAATGGAATGGAAAGGAATGGAATGGATTTGGAATGGGATGGGATGGAGTAGAACAGGAATGGAATGGAATGGAATGGAATGGAATGGAATGGAATGGAATGGAATGGAATGGAATGGAATGGAATGGAATTGGAATGGGATGGAAGTGGGATGGGATGGGATGGGATGGGATGGAATGGAATGGAATGGAATGGAATGGAATGGAATGGAATGGAATGGAATGGAATGGAAGGGAATGGAATGGAATGGCGTGGAATGGAATGGAATTGGAATGGGATGGATGTGGGATGGGATGGGATGGGATGGGATGGAATGGAATGGAATGGAATGGAATGGAATGGAATGGAATGGAATGGAATGGCATGGAATGGAATGGCATAGAATAGGAATGGAATGGAATGTTATGGCATGATATGAAACGGAATGGAATTTTATGGCATGATATGAAATGGAATGGAATGGAATGGAATGAAATGTAATGGAATGGAATGGGATGGAATGGAATGGAATGGAATGGAATGGAAATGAATGGAATGGAATGGAATGGAATGGAATGGGATGGAATGGTATAGAATAGGAATGGAATGGAATGGAATGGAATGGAATGGAATGGAATGGAATGGAATGGAATGGAATGGAATGGAATGGAATGGAATGGCATGGCATGGAATGGCATGGAATGGAATTGAATGGATTGGAACGGATTGGAATGGAATGAAATGGAATGGAATGGGATGGAAATGGAATGGAATGGAATGGAATGGAATGGAATGGAATGGAATGGAATGGAATGGAATGGAATGGAATGGAGAAGCACTGAATGGAATAGCATGAAATGGCATGAAATGGAATGGAACGGAATGGAGATGGAATGGGACGGAATTGCATGGAATAGGTGGGGAATGGAATGGAATGGAATGGAATGGAATGGAATGGAATGGAATGGAATGGAATTGGAATGGGATGGGATGGAATAGAACAGGAATGGAATGGAATGGAATGGAATGGAATGGAATGGAATGGAATGGAATGGAATGGAATGGAATGGCGTGGAATGTAATGGAATGGAATTGGAATGGGATGGAAGTGGGATGGGATGGGATGGGATGGGATGGGATGGAATGGAATGGAATGCAATGGAATGGAATGGAATGGAATGGAATGGAATGGAATGGAATGGAATGGCATGGCATAGAATAGGAATGGAATGGATTGTTATGGCATGATATGAAATGGAATGGAATTTTATGGCATGATATGAAATGGAATGGAAGGGATTGGAATGGAATGGAATGGAATGGAATGGAATGGAATGGAATGGAATGGAATGGAATGGAATGGGATGGAATGGAATGGAATGGAACAGCATGGAATGGAATGGAATGGAATGGAACGGCATGGAATGAAACGGCACGGAATGGAATGGAATGGAATGGAACGGAATGGAATGGAATGGAATGGGATGGAATGGTATAGAATAGGAATGGAATGGAATGGAATGGAATGGAATGGAATGGAATGGAATGGGTTGTAAATGGAATGGAATTGAATGGAATGGAATGGATTGGAATGGAATGGAATGGAATGGAATGGAATGGAATGGAATGGAATGGAATGGAATGTGATGGAAATGGAATGGAATGGAATGGAATGGAATGGAATGGAATGGAATGGAATGGAATGGAATGGAATGGAATGGAGAGGCACTGAATGGAATAGCATGAAATGGCATGAAATGGAATGGTACGGAATGGAGATGGAACGGGATGGAATTGCATAGAATAGATCTGGAATGGAATGGAATGGAATGGAATGGAATGGAATGGAATGGAATGGAATGGAATGGAATGGAATGGAATGGAATGGAATGGAATGGAGTGGAATGGAAGGGAATGGAATGGAATGGCATTGAATGGATAGGAATGGGATGGAATGGGATGGAAGTGGGAATGGATGGGATGGGATGGGATGGGATTGGATTTAATGGAATGGAATGGAATGGACTGGAATGGAATTGAATGAAATGGAATGGCATGGGATGGAAAAGAAATGGGATGGAAAGGAATGGAAATGAAATGGGATTCAATGGGATGGAAATGGGATGCGATGGGATGGGATCGGATGGAATGGAATGGAATGGCATGGAATGGAATGGAATGGAATGGAATGGAAATGAATGGAATGGAATGGAATGGAACGGAATGGAAAGGCATGGAATGGAATGGAATGGAATGGAATGGAATGGAATGGAATGGAATGGAATGGAATGGAATGGAATGGAATTGAACGGAAAGGCACTGAAAGAAATGGCATGGAATGGAATGGAATGGAATGGAATGGAAAAGAATGGAAATTGAACGGGATGTAATTGCATAGAATAGGAATGGAATGGAATGGAATGGAATGGAATGGAATGGAATGGAATGGAATGGAATGGAATCGTATGGAAAGGTACGAGATGGAATGGAAATGGAATGGGATGGAGTGGGGTGGAAATGGAATGGGATGTTTTTAATGGGATGGGATGTGATGGAATGGAATGGAATGGAATGGAATGGAATGGAATGGAATGGAATGGAATGGAATTGAACGGCGTGGAATGGAATGGCATGGAAGGGCATGGCATGGAATGAAATGGAGTGGAATGGAATGGAACGGAATGGAATGGAATGGAATGGAATGGAATGGAATGGAATGGAATGGAATGGAATGGAACGGTAAGGCACTGAAAGAAATGGCATGGAATGGCATGGAATGGAATGGGAAAGAATGGAAATTGAACGGGATGGAATTGCATAGAATAGGAATGGCATGGAATGGAATGGAATGGAATGGAATGGAATGGAATGGAATGGAGTGGAATGGAATGGAATGGAATGGAATGGAATGGAACGAGATGGAATGGAAATGGAATGGGATGAAGTGGGGTGGAAATGGAATGGGATGTGTTTAATGGGATGGGATGGGATGGGATGGAATGGAATGGAATGGAATGGAATGGAATGGAATGGAATGGAATGGAATGGAATGGAATGGAATTGAACGGCGTGGAATGGAATGGAATGGGATGGGATGGGATGAAATGGCATGCAATGGAATGGAATGTAATGAAATGGAAAGGGACTGAAAGAAATGGCATGGAATGGCATGGAATGGAATGGAATGGAATGGCACGTCACGGACTGGACAGGCATGGAATGGAATGGAATGGAATGGAATGGAATGGAATGGAATGGAATGGAATGGAATTGCATAGAATAGGAATGGAATGGAATGCGATGGAAATGGAAGGGAATGGAATGGAATGGAATGGAATGGAATGGAATGGAATGGAATGGGATGGGATGGAATGGAATGGAATGGGATGGAAATGGAATGGAAAGGAATGGAATGGAATGGAATGGAATGGGATGGGATGGAATGGAATGGAATGGGATGGAATGGAATGGAATGGAATGGAATGGAATGGAATGGAATGGAGTGGAATGGGATGGAATGGAATTGAATGGAATGGAATGAAACGGAAAGGCACTGAAAGAACTGGCATGGAATGGAATGGAAAAGAATGGAAATTGAACGGGATGGAATTGCATAGAATAGGAATGGAATGGAATGGAATGGAATGGAATGGAATGGAATGGAATGGAATGGAATGGAATGGAATGGAATGGAATGGAATGGTGCGAGGTGGCATGGAAATGAAATGGGATGGAGTGGGGTGGAAATTGGGATGGGATGTGTTCTGATGGGATGGGATGGGATGGGATGTGATGGGATGGGATGGGATGGAATGGAATGCAATGGAATGGAATGGAACGGCGTGGAATGGAAAGGCATGGAATGTAACGGAACGGAACAGAAAGGAATGAAATGGAATGCTATGGCATGGAATGGAATGGAATGGAATGGAATGGAGTGGAATGGAATGGAATGGAATGGAATGGAATGGAATGGAATAAGATGGAATGGAAGAAATGGGATGGAAATGGAATGGGATGGCATGGAATGGAATGGAATGGAATGGCATGGAATGGAATGGAATGGAATGGAATGGAATGGAATTGGAATGGGATGGGATGGAATAGAACAGAATGGAATGGAATGGAATGGAATGCAATGGAATGGAATGGAATGGAATGGAATGGAATGGAAGGGAATGGAATGGAATGGAATGGCGTGGAATGGAATGGAATTGGAATGGGATGGATGTGGGATGGGATGGGATGGGATGGGATGGGATGGAATGGAATGGAATGGAATGGAATGGAATGGAATGGAATGGAATGGAATGGAATGGCATAGAATGGGAATGGAATGGAAGAAATGGGATGGAAATGGAATGGAATGGAATGGAATGGCATGGAATGGAATGGAATGGAATGGAATGGAATGGAATGGAATGGAATGGAATGGAACGGAATGGAAAGGCATGGAATGGAATGGAATGGAATGGAATGGAATGGAATGGAATGGAAAGGCACTGAAAGAAATGGCATGGAATGGCATGGAATGGAATGGAATGGAAAAGAATGGAAATTGAACGGGATGTAATTGCATAGAATAGGAATGGAATGGAATGGAATGGAATGGAATGGAATGGAATGGAATGGAATGGAATGGAATCGTATGGAAAGGAACGAGATGGAATGGAAATGGAATGGGATGGAGTGGGGTGGAAATGGAATGGGATGTTTTTAATGGGATGGGATGTGATGGAATGGAATGGAATGGAATGGAATGGAATGGAATGGAATGGAATTGAACGGCGTGGAATGGAATGGCATGGAAGGGCATGGCATGGAATGAAATGGAGTGGAATGGAATGGAACGGAATGGAATGGAATGGAATGGAATGGAATGGAATGGAATGGAATGGAACGGTAAGGCACTGAAAGAAATGGCATGGAATGGCATGGAATGGAATGGAAAAGAATGGAAATTGAACGGGATGGAATTGCATAGAATAGGAATGGCATGGAATGGAATGGAATGGAATGGAATGGAATGGAATGGAATGGAATGGAACGAGATGGAATGGAAATGGAATGGGATGAAGTGGGGTGGAAATGGAATGGGATGTGTTTAATGGGATGGGATGGGATGGGATGGAATGGAATGGAATGTAATGGAATGGAATGGAATGGAATGGAATGGAATGGAATGGAATTGAACGGCGTGGAATGGAATGGAATGGGATGGAATGGGATGAAATGGCATGCAATGGAATGGAATGTAATGAAATGGAAAGGGACTGAAAGAAATGGCATGGAATGGCATGGAATGGAATGGAATGGAATGGCACGTCACGGACTGGAAAGGCAT
Source organism: Acanthiza pusilla (assembly GCA_036630365.1). Lineage (NCBI taxonomy): Eukaryota > Metazoa > Chordata > Aves > Passeriformes > Acanthizidae > Acanthiza > Acanthiza pusilla. The sequence goes on from JAXCHO010000066.1 coordinate 13,868, forward strand.
GGAATGGAATGGAATGGAATGGAATGGAATGGAATGGAATGGAATGGAATTGCATAGAATAGGAATGGAATGGAATGCGATGGAAATGGAAGGGAATGGAATGGAATGGAATGGAATGGAATGGAATGGAATGGGATGGGATGGAATGGAATGGAATGGGATGGAATGGAATTGAATTGAATGGAATGGAATGAAACGGAAAGGCACTGAAAGAACTGGCATGGAATGGAATGGAAAAGAATGGAAATTGAACGGGATGGAATTGCATAGAATAGGAATGGAATGGAATGGAATGGAATGGAATGGGATGGGATGGAATGGAATGGAATGGGATGGAATGGAATGGAATGGAATGGAATGGAATGGAATGGAATGGAATGGGATGGAATGGAATTGAATTGAATGGAATGGAATGAAACGGAAAGGCACTGAAAGAACTGGCATGGAATGGAATGGAAAAGAATGGAAATTGAACGGGATGGAATTGCATAGAATAGGAATGGAATGGAATGGAATGGAATGGAATGGAATGGAATGGAATGGAATGGAATGGAATGGAATGGAATGGAATGGTGCGAGGTGGAATGGAAATGAAATGGGATGGAGTGGGGTGGAAATTGGGATGGGATGTGTTCTGATGGGATGGGATGGGATGGGATGTGATGGGATGGAATGGGATGGAATGGAATGCTATGGCATGGAATGGAATGGAATGGAATGGAATGGAATGGAATGGAATGGAATGGAATGGAATAAGATGGAATGGAAGAAATGGGATGGAAATGGAATGGGATGGCATGGAATGGAATGGAATGGAATGGAATGGCATGGAATGGAATGGAATGGAATGGAATGGAATGGAATGGAATTGGAATGGGATGGGATGGAATGGAATGGAATGGAATGGAATGGAATGGAATGGAATGGAATGGAATGGAATGGAATGGAATGGAATGGAAGGGAATGGAATGGAATGGCGTGGAATGGAATGGAATTGGAATGGGATGGATGTGGGATGGGATGGGATGGGATGGGATGGAATGGAATGGAATGGAATGGAATGGAATGGAATGGAATGGAATGGAATGGAATGGCATAGAATGGGAATGGAATGGAAGAAATGGGATGGAAATGGAATGGAATGGAATGGAATGGCATGGAATGGAATGGAATGGAATGGAATGGAATGGAATGGAATGGAATGGAATGGAATGGAATGGAATGGAATGGAACGGAATGGAAAGGCATGGAATGGAATGGAATGGAATGGAATGGAATGGAATGGAATGGAATGGAATGGAATGGAATTGAACGGAAAGGCACTGAAGGAAATGGCATGGAATGGCATGGAATGGAATGGAATGGAAAAGAATGGAAATTGAACGGTATGTAATTCCATAGTATAGGAATGGAATGGAATGGAATGGAATGGAATGGAATGGAATGGAATGGAATGGAATGGAATGGAATCGTATGGAAAGGAACGAGATGGAATGGAAATGGAATGGAATGGAATGGAATGGCATAGAATGGGAATGGAATGGAAGAAATGGGATGGAAATGGAATGGAATGGAATGGAATGGCATGGAATGGAATGGAATGGAATGGAATGGAATGGAACGGAATGGAAAGGCATGGAATGGAATGGAATGGAATGGAATGGAATGGAATGGAATGGAATGGAATGGAATGGATTGGAATGGAATGGAACGGAATGGCATGGCATGGAATGGAATGGAATGGAATGGAATGGAAAGGAATGGAATGGAATTGGAATGGGATGGGATGGAATAGAACAGGAATGGAATGGAATGGAATGGAATGGAATGGAATGGAATGGAATGGAATGGAATGGAATGGAATTGGAATGGGAAGGAAGTGGGATGGGATGGGATGGGATGGGATGGGATGGGATGGGATGGAATGGAATGGAATGGAATGGAATGGAATGGAATGGAATGGAATGGAATGGAATGGAATGGAATGGAATGGAAGGGAATGGAATGGAATGGCGTGGAATGGAATGGAATTGGAATGGGATGGATGTGGGATGGGATGGGATGGGATGGGATGGGATGGGATGGGATGGGATGGAATGGAATGGAATGGAATGGAATGGAATGGAATGGAATGGAATGGAATGGAATGGAACGGTAAGGCACTGAAAGAAATGGCATGGAATGGCATGGAATGGAATGGAAAAGAATGGAAATTGAACGGGATGGAATTGCATAGAATAGGAATGGCATGGAATGGAATGGAATGGAATGGAATGGAATGGAATGGAATGGAACGAGATGGAATGGAAATGGAATGGGATGAAGTGGGGTGGAAATGGAATGGGATGTGTTTAATGGGATGGGATGGGATGGGATGGAATGGAATGGAATGGAATGGAATGGAATGGAATGGAATTGAACGGCGTGGAATGGAATGGAATGGGATGGAATGGGATGAAATGGCATGCAATGGAATGGAATGTAATGAAATGGAAAGGGACTGAAAGAAATGGCATGGAATGGCATGGAATGGAATGGAATGGAATGGCACGTCACGGACTGGACAGGCATGGAATGGAATGGAATGGAATGGAATGGAATGGAATGGAATGGAATGGAATTGCATAGAATAGGAATGGAATGGAATGCGATGGAAATGGAAGGGAATGGAATGGAATGGAATGGATTGGAATGGGATGGGATGGAATGGAATGGAATGGGATGGAAATGGAATGGAAAGGAATGAAATGGAATGGAATGGGATGGGATGGAATGGAATGGAATAAGATGGAATGGAAGAAATGGGATGGAAATGGAATGGGATGGCATGGAATGGAATGGAATGGAATGGCACGTCACGGACTGGACAGGCATGGAATGGAATGGAATTGGAATGGGATGGGATGGAATGGAATGGAATGCAATGGAATGGAATGGAATGGAATGGAATGGAATGGAATGGAATGGAAGGGAATGGAATGGAATGGCGTGGAATGGAATGGAATTGGAATGGGATGGATGTGGGATGGGATGGGATGGGATGGGATGGAATGGAATGGAATGGAATGGAATGGAATGGAATGGAATGGAATGGAATGGAATGGAATGGCATAGAATGGGAATGGAATGGAAGAAATGGGATGGAAATGGAATGGAATGGAATGGCATGGCATGGAATGGAATGGAATGGAATGGAATGGAATGGAATGGAATGGAATGGAACGGAATGGAAAGGCATGGAATGGAATGGAATGGAATGGAATGGAATGGAATGGAATGGAATGGAATGGAATGGAATGGAATTGAACGGAAAGGCACTGAAAGAAATGGCATGGAATGGCATGGAATGGAATGGAATGGAAAAGAATGGAAATTGAACGGTATGTAATTCCATAGTATAGGAATGGAATGGAATGGAATGGAATGGAATGGAATGGAATGGAATGGAATGGAATGGAATGGAATCGTATGGAAAGGAACGAGATGGAATGGAAATGGAATGGAATGGAATGGAATGGCATAGAATGGGAATGGAATGGAAGAAATGGGATGGAAATGGAATGGAATGGAATGGAATGGCATGGAATGGAATGGAATGGAATGGAATGGAATGGAATGGAACGGAATGGAAAGGCATGGAATGGAATGGAATGGAATGGAATGGAATGGAATGGAATGGAATGGAATGGAATGGAATGGAATGGAACGGAATGGCATGGCATGGAATGGAATGGAATGGAATGGAATGGAAAGGAATGGAATGGAATTGGAATGGGATGAGATGGAATAGAACAGGAATGGAATGGAATGGAATGGAATGGAATGGAATGGAATGGAATGGAATGGAATTGGAATGGGATGGAAGTGGGATGGGATGGGATGGGATGGGATGGGATGGGATGGAATGGAATGGAATGGAATGGAATGGAATGGAATGGAATGGAATGGAATGGAATGGAATGGAATGGAATGGAAGGGAATGGAATGGAATGGCGTGGAATGGAATGGAATTGGAATGGGATGGATGTGGGATGGGATGGGATGGGATGGGATGGGATGGGATGGGATGGGATGGAATGGAATGGAATGGAATGGAATGGAATGGAATGGAATGGAATGGAATGGAATGGAATGGAACGGTAAGGCACTGAAAGAAATGGCATGGAATGGCATGGAATGGAATGGAAAAGAATGGAAATTGAACGGGATGGAATTGCATAGAATAGGAATGGCATGGAATGGAATGGAATGGAATGGAATGGAATGGAATGGAATGGAATGGAATGGAATGGAACGAGATGGAATGGAAATGGAATGGGATGAAGTGGGGTGGAAATGGAATGGGATGTGTTTAATGGGATGGGATGGGATGGGATGGAATGGAATGGAATGGAATGGAATGGAATGGAATGGAATGGAATGGAATGGAATGGAATTGAACGGCGTGGAATGGAATGGAATGGGATGGAATGGGATGAAATGGCATGCAATGGAATGGAATGTAATGAAATGGAAAGGGACTGAAAGAAATGGCATGGAATGGCATGGAATGGAATGGAATGGAATGGCACGTCACGGACTGGACAGGCATGGAATGGAATGGAATGGAATGGAATGGAATGGAATGGAATTGCATAGAATAGGAATGGAATGGAATGCGATGGAAATGGAAGGGAATGGAATGGAATGGAATGGAATGGAATGGGATGGGATGGAATGGAATGGAATGGGATGGAAATGGAATGGAAAGGAATGAAATGGAATGGAATGGGATGTGATGGAATGGAATGGAATGGGATGGAATGGAATGGAATGGAATGGAATGGAATGGAATGGGATGGAATGGAATTGAATGGAATGGAATGAAACGGAAAGGCACTGAAAGAACTGGCATGGAATGGAATGGAAAAGAATGGAAATTGAACGGGATGGAATTGCATAGAATAGGAATGGAATGGAATGGAATGGAATGGAATGGAATGGAATGGAATGGTGCGAGGTGGAATGGAAATGAAATGGGATGGAGTGGGGTGGAAATTGGGATGGGATGTGTTCTGATGGGATGGGATGGGATGGGATGTGATGGGATGGGATGGGATGGAATGCAATGCAATGGAATGGAATGGAACGGCGTGGAATGGAAAGGCATGGAATGTAACGGAACGGAACAGAAAGGAATGAAATGGAATGCTATGGCATGGCATGGAATGGAATGGAATGGAATGGAATGGAATGGAATGGAATGGAATGGAATAAGATGGAATGGAAGAAATGGGATGGAAATGGAATGGGATGGCATGGAATGGAATGGAATGGAATGGAATGGCATGGAATGGAATGGAATGGAATGGAATGGAATGGAATTGGAATGGGATGGGATGGAATAGAACAGGAATGGAATGGAATGGAATGGAATGCAATGGAATGGAATGGAATGGAATGGAATGGAATGGAATGGAATGGAAGGGAATGGAATGGAATGGCGTGGAATGGAATGGAATTGGAATGGGATGGATGTGGGATGGGATGGGATGGGATGGGATGGAATGGAATGGAATGGAATGGAATGGAATGGAATGGAATGGAATGGAATGGCATAGAATGGGAATGGAATGGAAGAAATGGGATGGAAATGGAATGGAATGGAATGGAATGGCATGGAATGGAATGGAATGGAATGGAATGGAACGGAATGGAAAGGCATGGCATGGAATGGAATGGAATGGAATGGAATGGAATGGAATGGAATGGAATGGAATGGAATGGAATGGAATTGAACGGAAAGGCACTGAAAGAAATGGCATGGAATGGCATGGAATGGAATGGAATGGAAAAGAATGGAAATTGAACGGGATGTAATTGCATAGAATAGGAATGGAATGGAATGGAATGGAATGGAATGGAATGGAATGGAATGGAATGGAATGGAATGGAATCGTATGGAAAGGAACGAGATGGAATGGAAATGGAATGGAATGGAATGGAATGGCATAGAATGGGAATGGAATGGAAGAAATGGGATGGAAATGGAATGGAATGGAATGGAATGGCATGGAATGGAATGGAATGGAATGGAATGGAATGGAACGGAATGGAAAGGCATGGAATGGAATGGAATGGAATGGAATGGAATGGAATGGAATGGAATGGATTGGAATGGAATGGAACGGAATGGCATGGCATGGAATGGAATGGAATGGAATGGAATGGAAAGGAATGGAATGGAATTGGAATGGGATGGGATGGAATAGAACTGGAATGGAATGGAATGGAATGGAATGGAATGGAATGGAATGGAATGGAATGGAATTGGAATGGGATGGAAGTGGGATGGGATGGGATGGGATGGGATGGGATGGGATGGAATGGAATGGAATGGAATGGAATGGAATGGAATGGAATGGAATGGAATGGAATGGAATGGAATGGAAGGGAATGGAATGGAATGGCGTGGAATGGAATGGAATTGGAATGGGATGGATGTGGGATGGGATGGGATGGGATGGGATGGAATGGAATGGAATGGAATGGAATGGAATGGAATGGAATGGAATGGAATGGAATGGAATGGAACGGTAAGGCACTGAAAGAAATGGCATGGAATGGAATGGAATGGAATGGAATGGAAAAGAATGGAAATTGAACGGGATGGAATTGCATAGAATAGGAATGGCATGGAATGGAATGGAATGGAATGGAATGGAATGGAATGGAATGGAATGGAATGGAACGAGATGGAATGGAAATGGAATGGGATGAAGTGGGGTGGAAATGGAATGGGATGTGTTTAATGGGATGGGATGGGATGGGATGGGATGGAATGGAATGGAATGGAATGGAATGGAATGGAATGGAATGGAATGGAATGGAATGGAATGGAATTGAACGGCGTGGAATGGAATGGAATGGGATGGAATGGGATGAAATGGCATGCAATGGAATGGAATGTAATGAAATGGAAAGGGACTGAAAGAAATGGCATGGAATGGCATGGAATGGAATGGAATGGAATGGCACGTCACGGACTGGACAGGCATGGAATGGAATGGAATGGAATGGAATGGAATGGAATGGAATGGAATGGAATGGAATTGCATAGAATAGGAATGGAATGGAATGCGATGGAAATGGAAGGGAATGGAATGGAATGGAATGGAATGGAATGGGATGGGATGGAATGGAATGGAATGGGATGGAAATGGAATGGAAAGGAATGGAATGGAATGGAATGGGATGGGATGGAATGGAATGGAATGGGATGGAATGGAATGGAATGGAATGGAATGGAATGGAATGGGATGGGATGGAATGGAATTGAATGGAATGGAATGAAACGGAAAGGCACTGAAAGAACTGGCATGGAATGGAATGGAAAAGAATGGAAATTGAACGGGATGGAATTGCATAAAATAGGAATGGAATGGAATGGAATGGAATGGAATGGAATGGAATGGAATGGAATGGAATGGAATGGAATGGAATGGAATGGAATGGAATGGAATGGTGCGAGGTGGAATGGAAATGAAATGGGATGGAGTGGGGTGGAAATTGGGATGGGATGTGTTCTGATGGGATGGGATGGGATGGGATGTGATGGGATGGGATGGGATGGAATGGAATGCAATGGAATGGAATGGAACGGCGTGGAATGGAAAGGCATGGAATGTAACGGAACGGAACAGAAAGGAATGAAATGGAATGCTATGGCATGGAATGGAATGGAATGGAATGGAATGGAATGGAATGGAATGGAATGGAATTGGAATGGGATGGAAGAAATGGGATGGAAATGGAATGGGATGGCATGGAATGGAATGGAATGGAATGGAATGGCATGGAATGGAATGGAATGGAATGGAATGGAATGGAATGGAATTGGAATGGGATGGGATGGAATAGAACAGGAATGGAATGGAATGGAATGGAATGCAATGGAATGGAATGGAATGGAATGGAATGGAATGAAAGGGAATGGAATGGAATGGCGTGGAATGGAATGCAATTGGAATGGGATGGATGTGGGATGGGATGGGATGGGATGGGATGGAATGGAATGGAATGGAATGGAATGGAATGGAATGGAATGGCATAGAATGGGAATGGAATGGAAGAAATGGGATGGAAATGGAATGGAATGGAATGGAATGGCATGGAATGGAATGGAATGGAATGGAATGGAATGGAATGGAATGGAACGGAATGGAAAGGCATGGAATGGAATGGAATGGAATGGAATGGAATGGAATGGAATGGAATGGAATGGAATGGAATGGAATGGAATTGAATGGAATGGAATGGAATGGAATGGAATGGAATGGAACGGTAAGGCACTGAAAGAAATGGCATGGAATGGCATGGAATGGAATGGAAAAGAATGGAAATTGAACGGGATGGAATTGCATAGAATAGGAATGGCATGGAATGGAATGGAATGGAATGGAATGGAATGGAATGGAATGGAATGGAATGGAACGAGATGGAATGGAAATGGAATGGGATGAAGTGGGGTGGAAATGGAATGGGATGTGTTTAATGGGATGGGATGGGATGGGATGGGATGGAATGGAATGGAATGGAATGGAATGGAATGGAATGGAATGGAATGGAATTGAACGGCGTGGAATGGAATGGAATGGGATGGAATGGGATGAAATGGCATGCAATGGAATGGAATGTAATGAAATGGAAAGGGACTGAAAGAAATGGCATGGAATGGCATGGAATGGAATGGAATGGAATGGCACGTCACGGACTGGACAGGCATGGAATGGAATGGAATGGAATGGAATGGAATGGAATGGAATGGAATGGAATTGCATAGAATAGGAATGGAATGGAATGCGATGGAAATGGAAGGGAATGGAATGGAATGGAATGGAATGGAATGGGATGGGATGGAATGGAATGGAATGGGATGGAAATGGAATGGAAAGGAATGGAATGGAATGGAATGGGATGGGATGGAATGGAATGGAATGGGATGGAATGGAATGGAATGGAATGGAATGGAATGGAATGGAATGGGATGGGATGGAATGGAATTGAATGGAATGGAATGAAACGGAAAGGCACTGAAAGAACTGGCATGGAATGGAATGGAAAAGAATGGAAATTGAACGGGATGGAATTGCATAAAATAGGAATGGAATGGAATGGAATGGAATGGAATGGAATGGAATGGAATGGAATGGAATGGAATGGTGCGAGGTGGAATGGAAATGAAATGGGATGGAGTGGGGTGGAAATTGGGATGGGATGTGTTCTGATGGGATGGGATGGGATGGGATGTGATGGGATGGGATGGGATGGAATGGAATGCAATGGAATGGAATGGAACGGCGTGGAATGGAAAGGCATGGAATGTAACGGAACGGAACAGAAAGGAATGAAATGGAATGCTATGGCATGGAATGGAATGGAATGGAATGGAATGGAATGGAATGGAATGGAATGGAATGGAATAAGATGGAATGGAAGAAATGGGATGGAAATGGAATGGGATGGCATGGAATGGAATGGAATGGAATGGAATGGCATGGAATGGAATGGAATGGAATGGAATGGAATGGAATGGAATGGAATTGGAATGGGATGGGATGGAATAGAACAGGAATGGAATGGAATGGAATGGAATGCAATGGAATGGAATGGAATGGAATGGAATGGAATGAAAGGGAATGGAATGGAATGGCGTGGAATGGAATGCAATTGGAATGGGATGGATGTGGGATGGGATGGGATGGGATGGGATGGAATGGAATGGAATGGAATGGAATGGAATGGAATGGAATGGCATAGAATGGGAATGGAATGGAAGAAATGGGATGGAAATGGAATGGAATGGAATGGAATGGCATGGAATGGAATGGAATGGAATGGAATGGAATGGAATGGAATGGAACGGAATGGAAAGGCATGGAATTGAATGGAATGGAATGGAATGGAATGGAATGGAATGGAATGGAATGGAATGGAATGGAATGGAATTGAACGGAAAGGCACTGAAAGAAATGGCATGGAATGGCATGGAATGGAATGGAATGGAAAAGAATGGAAATTGAACGGGATGTAATTGCATAGAATAGGAATGGAATGGAATGGAATGGAATGGAATGGAATGGAATGGAATGGAATGGAATCGTATGGAAAGGAACGAGATGGAATGGAAATGGAATGGAATGGAATGGAATGGCATACAATGGGAATGGAATGGAAGAAATGGGATGGAAATGGAATGGAATGGAATGGAATGGCATGGAATGGAATGGAATGGAATGGAATGGAGTGGAATGGAATGGAACGGAATGGAAAGGCATGGAATGGAATGGAATGGAATGGAATGGAATGGAATGGAATGGAATGGAATGGAATGGAATGGAATGGATTGGAATGGAATGGAACGGAATGGCATGGCATGGAATGGAATGGAATGGAATGGAATGGAAAGGAATGGAATGGAATTGGAATGGGATGGGATGGAATAGAACAGGAATGGAATGGAATGGAATGGAATGGAATGGAATGGAATGGAATGGAATGGAATGGAATTGGAATGGGATGGAAGTGGGATGGGATGGGATGGGATGGGATGGAATGGAATGGAATGGAATGGAATGGAATGGAATGGAATGGAATGGAATGGCGTGGAATGGAATGGAATTGGAATGGGATGGATGTGGGATGGGATGGGATGGGATGGGATGGGATGGGATGGAATGGAATGGAATGGAATGGAATGGAATGGAATGGAATGGAATGGAATGGAATGGAATGGAATGGAACGGTAAGGCACTGAAAGAAATGGCATGGAATGGCATGGAATGGAATGGAAAAGAATGGAAATTGAACGGGATGGAATTGCATAGAATAGGAATGGCATGGAATGGAATGGAATGGAATGGAATGGAATGGAATGGAATGGAATGGAACGAGATGGAATGGAAATGGAATGGGATGAAGTGGGGTGGAAATGGAATGGGATGTGTTTAATGGGATGGGATGGGATGGGATGGAATGGAATGGAATGGAATGGAATGGAATGGAATGGAATGGAATGGAATGGAATGGAATTGAACGGCGTGGAATGGAATGGAATGGGATGGGATGGGATGAAATGGCATGCAATGGAATGGAATGTAATGAAATGGAAAGGGACTGAAAGAAATGGCATGGAATGGCATGGAATGGAATGGAATGGAATGGCACGTCACGGACTGGACAGGCATGGAATGGAATGGAATGGAATGGAATGGAATGGAATGGAATGGAATGGAATGGAATGGAATTGCATAGAATAGGAATGGAATGGAATGCGATGGAAATGGAAGGGAATGGAATGGAATGGAATGGAATGGGATGGGATGGAATGGAATGGAATGGGATGGAAATGGAATGGAAAGGAATGGAATGGAATGGAATGGGATGGGATGGAATGGAATGGAATGGGATGGAATGGAATGGAATGGAATGGAATGGAATGGGATGGAATGGAATTGAATGGAATGGAATGAAACGGAAAGGCACTGAAAGAACTGGCATGGAATGGAATGGAAAAGAATGGAAATTGAACGGGATGGAATTGCATAGAATAGGAATGGAATGGAATGGAATGGAGTGGAATGGAATGGAATGGAATGGAATGGAATGGAATGGAATGGAATGGAATGGAATGGAATGGAATGGAATGGAATGGAATGGTGCGAGGTGGAATGGAAATGAAATGGGATGGAGTGGGGTGGAAATTGGGATGGGATGTGTTCTGATGGGATGGGATGGGATGGGATGTGATGGGATGGGATGGGATGGAATGGAATGCAATGGAATGGAATGGAACGGCGTGGAATGGAAAGGCATGGAATGTAACGGAACGGAACAGAAAGGAATGAAATGGAATGCTATGGCATGGAATGGAATGGAATGGAATGGAATGGAATGGAATGGAATGGAATGGAATGGAATGGAATAAGATGGAATGGAAGAAATGGGATGGAAATGGAATGGGATGGCATGGAATGGAATGGAATGGAATGGAATGGCATGGAATGGAATGGAATGGAATGGAATGGAATGGAATGGAATGGAATGGAATTGGAATGGGATGGGATGGAATAGAACAGAATGGAATGGAATGGAATGGAATGCAATGGAATGGAATGGAATGGAATGGAATGGAATGGAAGGGAATGGAATGGAATGGAATGGCGTGGAATGGAATGGAATTGGAATGGGATGGATGTGGGATGGGATGGGATGGGATGGGATGGAATGGAATGGAATGGAATGGAATGGAATGGAATGGAATGGAATGGAATGGCATAGAATGGGAATGGAATGGAAGAAATGGGATGGAAATGAAATGGAATGGAATGGAATGGCATGGAATGGAATGGAATGGAATGGAATGGAATGGAATGGAATGGAATGGAATGGAACGGAATGGAAAGGCATGGAATGGAATGGAATGGAATGGAATGGAATGGAATGGAATGGAATGGAATGGAATGGAATGGAATTGAACGGAAAGGCACTGAAAGAAATGGCATGGAATGGCATGGAATGGAATGGAATGGAAAAGAATGGAAATTGAACGGGATGTAATTGCATAGAATAGGAATGGAATGGAATGGAATGGAATGGAATGGAATGGAATGGAATGGAATGGAATGGAATCGTATGGAAAGGAACGAGATGGAATGGAAATGGAATGGGATGGAGTGGGGTGGAAATGGAATGGGATGTTTTTAATGGGATGGGATGTGATGGAATGGAATGGAATGGAACGGAACGGAATGGAATGGAATGGAATGGAATGGAATGGAATGGAATGGAATGGAATGGAATGGAATGGAATTGAACGGCGTGGAATGGAATGGCATGGAAGGGCATGGCATGGAATGAAATGGAGTGGTATGGAATGGAACGGAATGGAATGGAATGGAATGGAATGGAATGGAATGGAATGGAATGGAATGGCATGGAATGGAATGGAAAAGAATGGAAATTGAACGGGATGGAATTGCATAGAATAGGAATGGCATGGAATGGAATGGAATGGAATGGAATGGAATGGAATGGAATGGAATGGAATGGAATGGAATGGAACGAGATGGAATGGAAATGGAATGGGATGAAGTGGGGTGGAAATGGAATGGGATGTGTTTAATGGGATGGGATGGGATGGGATGGAATGGAATGGAATGGAATGGAATGGAATGGAATGGAATGGAATGGAATGGAATTGAACGGCGTGGAATGGAATGGAATGGGATGGAATGGGATGAAATGGCATGCAATGGAATGGAATGTAATGAAATGGAAAGGGACTGAAAGAAATGGCATGGAATGGCATGGAATGGAATGGAATGGAATGGCACGTCACGGACTGGACAGGCATGGAATGGAATGGAATGGAATGGAATGGAATGGAATGGAATGGAATGGAATGGAATGGAATGGAATTGCATAGAATAGGAATGGAATGGAATGCGATGGAAATGGAAGGGAATGGAATGGAATGGAATGGAATGGAATGGAATGGAATGGGATGGGATGGAATGGAATGGAATGGGATGGAAATGGAATGGAAAGGAATGGAATGGAATGGAATGGGATGGGATGGAATGGAATGGAATGGGATGGAATGGAATGGCATGGCATGGAATGGAATGGAATGGAATGGAATGGAAAGGAATGGAATGGAATTGGAATGGGATGGGATGGAATAGAACAGGAATGGAATGGAATGGAATGGAATGGAATGGAATGGAATGGAATGGAATGGAATGGAATGGAATGGAATTGGAATGGGATGGAAGTGGGATGGGATGGGATGGGATGGGATGGAATGGAATGGAATGGAATGGAATGGAATGGAATGGAATGGAATGGAATGGAATGGAATGGAATGGAATGGAATGGAAGGGAATGGAATGGAATGGCGTGGAATGGAATGGAATTGGAATGGGATGGATGTGGGATGGGATGGGATGGGATGGGATGGGATGGGATGGAATGGAATGGAATGGAATGGAATGGAATGGAATGGAATGGAATGGAATGGAATGGAATGGAATGGAATGGAACGGTAAGGCACTGAAAGAAATGGCATGGAATGGCATGGAATGGAATGGAAAAGAATGGAAATTGAACGGGATGGAATTGCATAGAATAGGAATGGCATGGAATGGAATGGAATGGAATGGAATGGAATGGAATGGAATGGAATGGAACGAGATGGAATGGAAATGGAATGGGATGAAGTGGGGTGGAAATGGAATGGGATGTGTTTAATGGGATGGGATGGGATGGGATGGAATGGAATGGAATGGAATGGAATGGAATGGAATGGAATGGAATGGAATGGAATGGAATGGAATTGAACGGCGTGGAATGGAATGGAATGGGATGGGATGGGATGAAATGGCATGCAATGGAATGGAATGTAATGAAATGGAAAGGGACTGAAAGAAATGGCATGGAATGGCATGGAATGGAATGGAATGGAATGGCACGTCACGGACTGGACAGGCATGGAATGGAATGGAATGGAATGGAATGGAATGGAATGGAATGGAATGGAATTGCATAGAATAGGAATGGAATGGAATGCGATGGAAATGGAAGGGAATGGAATGGAATGGAATGGAATGGGATGGGATGGAATGGAATGGAATGGGATGGAAATGGAATGGAAAGGAATGGAATGGAATGGAATGGGATGGGATGGAATGGAATGGAATGGGATGGAATGGAATGGAATGGAATGGAATGGAATGGAATGGGATGGAATGGAATTGAATGGAATGGAATGAAACGGAAAGGCACTGAAAGAATTGGCATGGAATGGAATGGAAAAGAATGGAAATTGAACGGGATGGAATTGCATAGAATAGGAATGGAATGGAATGGAATGGAGTGGAATGGAATGGAATGGAATGGAATGGAATGGAATGGAATGGAATGGAATGGAATGGAATGGAATGGTGCGAGGTGGAATGGAAATGAAATGGGATGGAGTGGGGTGGAAATTGGGATGGGATGTGTTCTGATGGGATGGGATGGGATGGGATGTGATGGGATGGGATGGAATGGAATGCAATGGAATGGAATGGAACGGCGTGGAATGGAAAGGCATGGAATGTAACGGAACGGAACAGAAAGGAATGAAATGGAATGCTATGGCATGGAATGGAATGGAATGGAATGGAATGGAATGGAATGGAATGGAATGGAATGGAATGGAATAAGATGGAATGGAAGAAATGGGATGGAAATGGAATGGGATGGCATGGAATGGAATGGAATGGAATGGAATGGCATGGAATGGAATGGAATGGAATGGAATGGAATGGAATGGAATGGAATTGGAATGGGATGGGATGGAATAGAACAGAATGGAATGGAATGGAATGGAATGCAATGGAATGGAATGGAATGGAATGGAATGGAATGGAAGGGAATGGAATGGAATGGAATGGCGTGGAATGGAATGGAATTGGAATGGGATGGATGTGGGATGGGATGGGATGGGATGGGATGGAATGGAATGGAATGGAATGGAATGGAATGGAATGGAATGGAATGGAATGGAATGGCATAGAATGGGAATGGAATGGAAGAAATGGGATGGAAATGAAATGGAATGGAATGGAATGGCATGGAATGGAATGGAATGGAATGGAATGGAATGGAATGGAATGGAACGGAATGGAAAGGCATGGAATGGAATGGAATGGAATGGAATGGAATGGAATGGAATGGAATGGAATGGAATGGAATGGAATTGAACGGAAAGGCACTGAAAGAAATGGCATGGAATGGCATGGAATGGAATGGAATGGAAAAGAATGGAAATTGAACGGGATGTAATTGCATAGAATAGGAATGGAATGGAATGGAATGGAATGGAATGGAATGGAATGGAATGGAATGGAATGGAATCGTATGGAAAGGAACGAGATGGAATGGAAATGGAATGGGATGGAGTGGGGTGGAAATGGAATGGGATGTTTTTAATGGGATGGGATGTGATGGAATGGAATGGAATGGAACGGAACGGAATGGAATGGAATGGAATGGAATGGAATGGAATGGAATGGAATGGAATGGAATTGAACGGCGTGGAATGGAATGGCATGGAAGGGCATGGCATGGAATGAAATGGAGTGGTATGGAATGGAACGGAATGGAATGGAATGGAATGGAATGGAATGGAATGGAATGGAATGGAATGGAATGGAATGGCATGGAATGGAATGGAAAAGAATGGAAATTGAACGGGATGGAATTGCATAGAATAGGAATGGCATGGAATGGAATGGAATGGAATGGAATGGAATGGAATGGAATGGAATGGAATGGAATGGAATGGAATGGAATGGAACGAGATGGAATGGAAATGGAATGGGATGAAGTGGGGTGGAAATGGAATGGGATGTGTTTAATGGGATGGGATGGGATGGGATGGAATGGAATGGAATGGAATGGAATGGAATGGAATGGAATGGAATGGAATTGAACGGCGTGGAATGGAATGGGATGGAATGGAATGGGATGAAATGGCATGCAATGGAATGGAATGTAATGAAATGGAAAGGGACTGAAAGAAATGGCATGGAATGGCATGGAATGGAATGGAATGGAATGGCACGTCACGGACTGGACAGGCATGGAATGGAATGGAATGGAATGGAATGGAATGGAATGGAATGGAATGGAATGGAATGGAATGGAATTGCATAGAATAGGAATGGAATGGAATGCGATGGAAATGGAAGGGAATGGAATGGAATGGAATGGAATGGAATGGAATGGAATGGAATGGGATGGGATGGAATGGAATGGAATGGGATGGAAATGGAATGGAAAGGAATGGAATGGAATGGAATGGGATGGGATGGAATGGAATGGAATGGGATGGAATGGAATGGAATGGAATGGAATGGAATGGAATGGAATGGAATGGGATGGAATGGAATGGAATGGAATGGAATGAAACGGAAAGGCACTGAAAGAACTGGCATGGAATGGAATGGAAAAGAATGGAAATTGAACGGGATGGAATTGCATAGAATAGGAATGGAATGGAATGGAATGGAATGGAATGGAATGGAATGGAATGGAATGGAATGGAATGGAATGGAATGGAATGGTGCGAGGTGGAATGGAAATGAAATGGGATGGAGTGGGGTGGAAATTGGGATGGGATGTGTTCTGATGGGATGGGATGGGATGGGATGGGATGTGATGGGATGGGATGGGATGGAATGGAATGCAATGGAATGGAATGGAACGGCGTGGAATGGAAAGGCATGGAATGTAACGGAACGGAACAGAAAGGAATGAAATGGAATGCTATGGCATGGAATGGAATGGAATGGAATGGAATGGAATGGAATGGAATGGAATGGAATGGAATGGAATGGAATGGAATGGAATAAGATGGAATGGAAGAAATGGGATGGAAATGGAATGGGATGGCATGGAATGGAATGGAATGGAATGGAATGGAATGGAATGGCATGGAATGGAATGGAATGGAATGGAATGGAATGGAATTGGAATGGGATGGGATGGAATAGAACAGAATGGAATGGAATGGAATGGAATGCAATGGAATGGAATGGAATGGAATGGAATGGAATGGAATGGAAGGGAATGGAATGGAATGGAATGGCGTGGAATGGAATGGAATTGGAATGGGATGGATGTGGGATGGGATGGGATGGGATGGGATGGGATGGAATGGAATGGAATGGAATGGAATGGAATGGAATGGAATGGAATGGCATAGAATGGGAATGGAATGGAAGAAATGGGATGGAAATGGAATGGAATGGAATGGAATGGCATGGAATGGAATGGAATGGAATGGAATGGAATGGAACGGAATGGAAAGGCATGGAATGGAATGGAATGGAATGGAATGGAATGGAATGGAATGGAATGGAATGGAATGGATTGGAATGGAATGGAACGGAATGGCATGGCATGGAATGGAATGGAATGGAATGGAATGGAAAGGAATGGAATGGAATTGGAATGGGATGGGATGGAATAGAACTGGAATGGAATGGAATGGAATGGAATGGAATGGAATGGAATGGAATGGAATGGAATGGAATTGGAATGGGATGGAAGTGGGATGGGATGGGATGGGATGGGATGGGATGGGATGGAATGGAATGGAATGGAATGGAATGGAATGGAATGGAATGGAAGGGAATGGAATGGAATGGCGTGGAATGGAATGGAATTGGAATGGGATGGATGTGGGATGGGATGGGATGGGATGGGATGGGATGGAATGGAATGGAATGGAATGGAATGGAATGGAATGGAATGGAATGGAATGGAATGGAATGGAACGGTAAGGCACTGAAAGAAATGGCATGGAATGGAATGGAATGGAATGGAAAAGAATGGAAATTGAACGGGATGGAATTGCATAGAATAGGAATGGCATGGAATGGAATGGAATGGAATGGAATGGAATGGAATGGAATGGAATGGAATGGAATGGAATGGAATGGAATGGAACGAGATGGAATGGAAATGGAATGGGATGAAGTGGGGTGGAAATGGAATGGGATGTGTTTAATGGGATGGGATGGGATGGGATGGGATGGAATGGAATGGAATGGAATGGAATGGAATGGAATGGAATGGAATGGAATGGAATGGAATGGAATGGAATGGAATTGAACGGCGTGGAATGGAATGGAATGGGATGGAATGGGATGAAATGGCATGCAATGGAATGGAATGTAATGAAATGGAAAGGGACTGAAAGAAATGGCATGGAATGGCATGGAATGGAATGGAATGGAATGGAATGGAATGGAATGGAATGGAATGGAATGGCATAGAATGGGAATGGAATGGAAGAAATGGGATGGAAATGGAATGGAATGGCATGGAATGGCATGTAATGGAATGGAATGGAATGGAATGGAATGGAACGGAATGGAAAGGCATGGAATGGAATGGAATGGAATGGAATGGAATGGAATGGAATGGAATGGAATGGAATGGATTGGAATGGAATGGAACGGAATGGCATGGCATGGAATGGAATGGAATGGAATGGAATGGAAAGGAATGGAATGGAATTGGAATGGGATGGGATGGAATAGAACTGGAATGGAATGGAATGGAATGGAATGGAATGGAATGGAATGGAATGGAATGGAATGGAATTGGAATGGGATGGAAGTGGGATGGGATGGGATGGGATGGGATGGGATGGGATGGAATGGAATGGAATGGAATGGAATGGAATGGAATGGAATGGAATGGAATGGAATGGAAGGGAATGGAATGGAATGGCGTGGAATGGAATGGAATTGGAATGGGATGGATGTGGGATGGGATGGGATGGGATGGGATGGAATGGAATGGAATGGAATGGAATGGAATGGAATGGAATGGAATGGAACGGTAAGGCACTGAAAGAAATGGCATGGAATGGAATGGAATGGAATGGAAAAGAATGGAAATTGAACGGGATGGAATTGCATAGAATAGGAATGGCATGGAATGGAATGGAATGGAATGGAATGGAATGGAATGGAATGGAATGGAACGAGATGGAATGGAAATGGAATGGGATGAAGTGGGGTGGAAATGGAATGGGATGTGTTTAATGGGATGGGATGGGATGGGATGGGATGGAATGGAATGGAATGGAATGGAATGGAATGGAATGGAATGGAGTGGAATGGAATGGAATTGAACGGCGTGGAATGGAATGGAATGGGATGGAATGGGATGAAATGGCATGCAATGGAATGGAATGTAATGAAATGGAAAGGGACTGAAAGAAATGGCATGGAATGGCATGGAATGGAATGGAATGGAATGGCACGTCACGGACTGGACAGGCATGGAATGGAATGGAATGGAATGGAATGGAATGGAATGGAATGGAATGGAATGGAATTGCATAGAATAGGAATGGAATGGAATGCGATGGAAATGGAAGGGAATGGAATGGAATGGAATGGAATGGAATGGAATGGGATGGGATGGAATGGAATGGAACGGGATGGAAATGGAATGGAAAGGAATGGAATGGAATGGAATGGGATGGGATGGAATGGAATGGAATGGGATGGAATGGAATGGAATGGAATGGAATGGAATGGAATGGAATGGAATGGGATGGGATGGAATGGAATTGAATGGAATGGAATGAAACGGAAAGGCACTGAAAGAACTGGCATGGAATGGAATGGAAAAGAATGGAAATTGAACGGGATGGAATTGCATAAAATAGGAATGGAATGGAATGGAATGGAATGGAATGGAATGGAATGGAATGGAATGGAATGGAATGGAATGGAATGGAATGGAATGGAATGGTGCGAGGTGGAATGGAAATGAAATGGGATGGAGTGGGGTGGAAATTGGGATGGGATGTGTTCTGATGGGATGGGATGGGATGGGATGTGATGGGATGGGATGGGATGGAATGGAATGCAATGGAATGGAATGGAACGGTGTGGAATGGAAAGGCATGGAATGTAACGGAACGGAACAGAAAGGAATGAAATGGAATGCTATGGCATGGCATGGAATGGAATGGAATGGAATGGAATGGAATGGAATAAGATGGAATGGAAGAAATGGGATGGAAATGGAATGGGATGGCATGGAATGGAATGGAATGGAATGGAATGGCATGGAATGGAATGGAATGGAATGGAATGGAATGGAATTGGAATGGGATGGGATGGAATAGAACAGGAATGGAATGGAATGGAATGGAATGCAATGGAATGGAATGGAATGGAATGGAATGGAATGAAAGGGAATGGAATGGAATGGCGTGGAATGGAATGCAATTGGAATGGGATGGATGTGGGATGGGATGGGATGGGATGGGATGGAATGGAATGGAATGGAATGGAATGGAATGGAATGGAATGGAATGGCATAGAATGGGAATGGAATGGAAGAAATGGGATGGAAATGGAATGGAATGGAATGGAATGGCATGGAATGGAATGGAATGGAATGGAATGGAATGGAATGGAATGGAACGGAATGGAAAGGCATGGAATGGAATGGAATGGAATGGAATGGAATGGAATGGAATGGAATGGAATGGAATGGAATGGAATTGAACGGAAAGGCACTGAAAGAAATGGCATGGAATGGCATGGAATGGAATGGAATGGAAAAGAATGGAAATTGAACGGGATGTAATTGCATAGAATAGGAATGGAATGGAATGGAATGGAATGGAATGGAATGGAATGGAATGGAATGGAATGGAATGGAATCGTATGGAAAGGAACGAGATGGAATGGAAATGGAATGGAATGGAATGGAATGGCATAGAATGGGAATGGAATGGAAGAAATGGGATGGAAATGGAATGGAATGGAATGGAATGGCATGGAATGGAATGGAATGGAATGGAATGGAATGGAGTGGAATGGAATGGAACGGAATGGAAAGGCATGGAATGGAATGGAATGGAATGGAATGGAATGGAATGGAATGGAATGGAATGGAATGGAATGGAATGGATTGGAATGGAATGGAACGGAATGGCATGGCATGGAATGGAATGGAATGGAATGGAATGGAAAGGAATGGAATGGAATTGGAATGGGATGGGATGGAATAGAACAGGAATGGAATGGAATGGAATGGAATGGAATGGAATGGAATGGAATGGAATTGGAATGGAATGGAATGGAATGGAATGGAATGGAATGGAATTGAACGGCGTGGAATGGAATGGAACGAGATGGAATGGAAATGGAATGGGATGAAGTGGGGTGGAAATGGAATGGGATGTGTTTAATGGGATGGGATGGGATGGGATGGAATGGAATGGAATGGAATGGAATGGAATGGAATGGAATGGAATGGAATGGAATTGAACGGCGTGGAATGGAATGGAATGGGATGGGATGGGATGAAATGGCATGCAATGGAATGGAATGTAATGAAATGGAAAGGGACTGAAAGAAATGGCATGGAATGGCATGG
The DNA here is from genome assembly GCA_036630365.1 of Acanthiza pusilla. Lineage (NCBI taxonomy): Eukaryota > Metazoa > Chordata > Aves > Passeriformes > Acanthizidae > Acanthiza > Acanthiza pusilla. The sequence continues at coordinate 35,870 of JAXCHO010000066.1, forward strand.
AATGGAATGGAATGGAATGGCACGTCACGGACTGGACAGGCATGGAATGGAATGGAATGGAATGGAATGGAATGGAATGGAATGGAATGGAATGGAATTGCATAGAATAGGAATGGAATGGAATGCGATGGAAATGGAAGGAATGGAATGGAATGGAATGGAATGGGATGGGATGGAATGGAATGGAATGGGATGGAAATGGAATGGAAAGGAATGGAATGGAATGGAATGGGATGGGATGGAATGGAATGGAATGGGATGGAATGGAATGGAATGGAATGGAATGGAATGGAATGGAATGGGATGGAATGGAATTGAATGGAATGGAATGAAACGGAAAGGCACTGAAAGAACTGGCATGGAATGGAATGGAAAAGAATGGAAATTGAACGGGATGGAATTGCATAGAATAGGAATGGAATGGAATGGAATGGAGTGGAATGGAATGGAATGGAATGGAATGGAATGGAATGGAATGGAATGGAATGGAATGGAATGGAATGGAATGGAATGGTGCGAGGTGGAATGGAAATGAAATGGGATGGAGTGGGGTGGAAATTGGGATGGGATGTGTTCTGATGGGATGGGATGGGATGGGATGTGATGGGATGGGATGGGATGGAATGGAATGCAATGGAATGGAATGGAACGGCGTGGAATGGAAAGGCATGGAATGTAACGGAACGGAACAGAAAGGAATGAAATGGAATGCTATGGCATGGAATGGAATGGAATGGAATGGAATGGAATGGAATGGAATGGAATGGAATGGAATGGAATGGAATAAGATGGAATGGAAGAAATGGGATGGAAATGGAATGGGATGGCATGGAATGGAATGGAATGGAATGGAATGGCATGGAATGGAATGGAATGGAATGGAATGGAATGGAATGGAATGGAATTGGAATGGGATGGGATGGAATAGAACAGAATGGAATGGAATGGAATGGAATGCAATGGAATGGAATGGAATGGAATGGAATGGAATGGAAGGGAATGGAATTGAATGGAATGGCGTGGAATGGAATGGAATTGGAATGGGATGGATGTGGGATGGGATGGGATGGGATGGGATGGAATGGAATGGAATGGAATGGAATGGAATGGAATGGAATGGAATGGAATGGAATGGCATAGAATGGGAATGGAATGGAAGAAATGGGATGGAAATGAAATGGAATGGAATGGAATGGCATGGAATGGAATGGAATGGAATGGAATGGAATGGAATGGAATGGAACGGAATGGAAAGGCATGGAATGGAATGGAATGGAATGGAATGGAATGGAATGGAATGGAATGGAATGGAATGGAATGGAATGGAATTGAACGGAAAGGCACTGAAAGAAATGGCATGGAATGGCATGGAATGGAATGGAATGGAAAAGAATGGAAATTGAACGGGGATGTAATTGCATAGAATAGGAATGGAATGGAATGGAATGGAATGGAATGGAATGGAATGGAATGGAATGGAATGGAATGGAATGGAATGGAATCGTATGGAAAGGAACGAGATGGAATGGAAATGGAATGGGATGGAGTGGGGTGGAAATGGAATGGGATGTTTTTAATGGGATGGGATGTGATGGAATGGAATGGAATGGAACGGAACGGAATGGAATGGAATGGAATGGAATGGAATGGAATGGAATGGAATGGAATTGAACGGCGTGGAATGGAATGGCATGGAAGGGCATGGCATGGAATGAAATGGAGTGGTATGGAATGGAACGGAATGGAATGGAATGGAATGGAATGGAATGGAATGGAATGGAATGGAATGGAATGGAATGGAATGGCATGGAATGGAATGGAAAAGAATGGAAATTGAACGGGATGGAATTGCATAGAATAGGAATGGCATGGAATGGAATGGAATGAATGGAATGGATGGAATGGAATGGAATGGAATGGAATGGAACGAGATGGAATGGAAAAGGAATGGGATGAAGTGGGGTGGAAATGGAATGGGATGTGTTTAATGGGATGGGATGGGATGGGATGGAATGGAATGGAATGGAATGGAATGGAATGGAATGGAATGGAATTGAACGGCGTGGAATGGAATGGAATGGGATGGAATGGGATGAAATGGCATGCAATGGAATGGAATGTAATGAAATGGAAAGGGACTGAAAGAAATGGCATGGAATGGCATGGAATGGAATGGAATGGAATGGCACGTCACAGACTGGACAGGCATGGAATGGAATGGAATGGAATGGAATGGAATGGAATGGAATGGAATGGAATGGAATGGAATTGCATAGAATAGGAATGGAATGGAATGCGATGGAAATGGAAGGGAATGGAATGGAATGGAATGGAATGGAATGGAATGGAATGGGATGGGATGGAATGGAATGGAATGGGATGGAAATGGAATGGAAAGGAATGGAATGGAATGGAATGGGATGGGATGGAATGGAATGGAATGGGATGGAATGGAATGGAATGGAATGGAATGGAATGGAATGGAATGGGATGGAATGGAATGGAATGGAATGGAATGGAATGGAATTGAACGGAAAGGCACTGAAAGAAATGGCATGGAATGGCATGGAATGGAATGGAATGGAAAAGAATGGAAATTGAACGGGATGTAATTGCATAGAATAGGAATGGAATGGAATGGAATGGAATGGAATGGAATGGAATGGAATGGAATGGAATGGAATGGAATCGTATGGAAAGGAACGAGATGGAATGGAAATGGAATGGAATGGAATGGAATGGCATAGAATGGGAATGGAATGGAAGAAATGGGATGGAAATGGAATGGAATGGAATGGAATGGCATGGAATGGAATGGAATGGAATGGAATGGAATGGAGTGGAATGGAATGGAACGGAATGGAAAGGCATGGAATGGAATGGAATGGAATGGAATGGAATGGAATGGAATGGAATGGAATGGAATGGAATGGAAGGGAATGGAATGGAATGGCGTGGAATGGAATGGAATTGGAATGGGATGGATGTGGGATGGGATGGGATGGGATGGGATGGGATGGAATGGAATGGAATGGAATGGAATGGAATGGAATGGAATGGAATGGAATGGAATGGAATGGAACGGTAAGGCACTGAAAGAAATGGCATGGAATGGCATGGAATGGAATGGAAAAGAATGGAAATTGAACGGGATGGAATTGCATAGAATAGGAATGGCATGGAATGGAATGGAATGGAATGGAATGGAATGGAATGGAATGGAATGGAATGGAATGGAATGGAATGGAATGAGATGGAATGGAAATGGAATGGGATGAAGTGGGGTGGAAATGGAATGGGATGTGTTTAATGGGATGGGATGGGATGGGATGGAATGGAATGGAATGGAATGGAATGGAATGGAATGGAATGGAATGGAATGGAATGGAATGGAATTGAACGGCGTGGAATGGAATGGAATGGGAAGGGATGGGATGAAATGGCATGCAATGGAATGGAATGTAATGAAATGGAAAGGGACTGAAAGAAATGGCATGGAATGGCATGGAATGGAATGGAATGGAATGGCACGTCACGGACTGGACAGGTATGGAATGGAATGGAATGGAATGGAATGGAATGGAATGGAATGGAATGGAATGGAATGGAATGGAATGGAATTGCATAGAATAGGAATGGAATGGAATGCGATGGAAATGGAAGGGAATGGAATGGAATGGAATGGAATGGGATGGGATGGAATGGAATGGAATGGGATGGAAATGGAATGGAAAGGAATGGAATGGAATGGAATGGGATGGGATGGAATGGAATGGAATGGGATGGAATGGAATGGAATGGAATGGAATGGAATGGAATGGAATGGGATGGAATGGAATTGAATGGAATGGAATGAAACGGAAAGGCACTGAAAGAACTGGCATGGAATGGAATGGAAAAGAATGGAAATTGAACGGGATGGAATTGCATAGAATAGGAATGGAATGGAATGGAATGGAGTGGAATGGAATGGAATGGAATGGAATGGAATGGAATGGAATGGAATGGAATGGAATGGAATGGAATGGTGCGAGGTGGAATGGAAATGAAATGGGATGGAGTGGGGTGGAAATTGGGATGGGATGTGTTCTGATGGGATGGGATGGGATGGGATGTGATGGGATGGGATGGGATGGAATGGAATGCAATGGAATGGAATGGAACGGCGTGGAATGGAAAGGCATGGAATGTAACGGAACGGAACAGAAAGGAATGAAATGGAATGCTATGGCATGGAATGGAATGGAATGGAATGGAATGGAATGGAATGGAATGGAATGGAATGGAATGGAATGGAATGGAATAAGATGGAATGGAAGAAATGGGATGGAAATGGAATGGGATGGCATGGAATGGAATGGAATGGAATGGAATGGAATGGCATGGAATGGAATGGAATGGAATGGAATGGAATGGAATGGAATGGAATTGGAATGGGATGGGATGGAATAGAACAGAATGGAATGGAATGGAATGGAATGCAATGGAATGGAATGGAATGGAATGGAATGGAATGGAATGGAAGGGAATGGAATGGAATGGAATGGCGTGGAATGGAATGGAATTGGAATGGGATGGATGTGGGATGGGATGGGATGGGATGGGATGGAATGGAATGGAATGGAATGGAATGGAATGGAATGGAATGGAATGGAATGGAATGGAATGGAATGGCATAGAATGGGAATGGAATGGAAGAAATGGGATGGAAATGGAATAGAATGGAATGGAATGGCATGGAATGGAATGGAATGGAATGGAATGGAATGGAATGGAACGGAATGGAAAGGCATGGAATGGAATGGAATGGAATGGAATGGAATGGAATGGAATGGAATGGAATGGAATGGAATGGAATTGAACGGAAAGGCACTGAAAGAAATGGCATGGAATGGCATGGAATGGAATGGAATGGAAAAGAATGGAAATTGAACGGGATGTAATTGCATAGAATAGGAATGGAATGGAATGGAATGGAATGGAATGGAATGGAATGGAATGGAATCGTATGGAAAGGAACGAGATGGAATGGAAATGGAATGGGATGGAGTGGGGTGGAAATGGAATGGGATGTTTTTAATGGGATGGGATGTGATGGAATGGAATGGAATGGAACGGAATGGAATGGAATGGAATGGAATGGAATGGAATGGAATGGAATGGAATTGAACGGCGTGGAATGGAATGGCATGGAAGGGCATGGCATGGAATGAAATGGAGTGGTATGGAATGGAACGGAATGGAATGGAATGGAATGGAATGGAATGGAATGGAATGGAATGGCATGGAATGGAATGGAAAAGAATGGAAATTGAACGGGATGGAATTGCATAGAATAGGAATGGCATGGAATGGAATGGAATGGAATGGAATGGAATGGAATGGAATGGAATGGAATGGAATGGAACGAGATGGAATGGAAATGGAATGGGATGAAGTGGGGTGGAAATGGAATGGGATGTGTTTAATGGGATGGGATGGGATGGGATGGAATGGAATGGAATGGAATGGAATGGAATGGAATGGAATGGAATGGAATGGAATGGAATTGAACGGCGTGGAATGGAATGGAATGGGATGGAATGGGATGAAATGGCATGCAATGGAATGGAATGTAATGAAATGGAAAGGGACTGAAAGAAATGGCATGGAATGGCATGGAATGGAATGGAATGGAATGGCACGTCACGGACTGGACAGGCATGGAATGGAATGGAATGGAATGGAATGGAATGGAATGGAATGGAATGGAATGGAATTGCATAGAATAGGAATGGAATGGAATGCGATGGAAATGGAAGGGAATGGAATGGAATGGAATGGAATGGAATGGAATGGAATGGGATGGGATGGAATGGAATGGAATGGAATGGGATGGAAATGGAATGGAAAGGAATGGAATGGAATGGAATGGGATGGGATGGAATGGAATGGAATGGGATGGAATGGAATGGAATGGAATGGAATGGAATGGAATGGGATGGAATGGAATGGAATGGAATGGAATGAAACGGAAAGGCACTGAAAGAACTGGCATGGAATGGAATGGAAAAGAATGGAAATTGAACGGGATGGAATTGCATAGAATAGGAATGGAATGGAATGGAATGGAATGGAATGGAATGGAATGGAATGGAATGGAATGGAATGGAATGGAATGGAATGGAATGGTGCGAGGTGGAATGGAAATGAAATGGGATGGAGTGGGGTGGAAATTGGGATGGGATGTGTTCTGATGGGATGGGATGGGATGGGATGGGATGTGATGGGATGGGATGGGATGGAATGGAATGCAATGGAATGGAATGGAACGGCGTGGAATGGAAAGGCATGGAATGTAACGGAACGGAACAGAAAGGAATGAAATGGAATGCTATGGCATGGAATGGAATGGAATGGAATGGAATGGAATGGAATGGAATGGAATGGAATGGAATGGAATAAGATGGAATGGAAGAAATGGGATGGAAATGGAATGGGATGGCATGGAATGGAATGGAATGGAATGGAATGGAATGGCATGGAATGGAATGGAATGGAATGGAATGGAATGGAATTGGAATGGGATGGGATGGAATAGAACAGAATGGAATGGAATGGAATGGAATGCAATGGAATGGAATGGAATGGAATGGAATGGAATGGAATGGAAGGGAATGGAATGGAATGGAATGGCGTGGAATGGAATGGAATTGGAATGGGATGGATGTGGGATGGGATGGGATGGGATGGGATGGGATGGAATGGAATGGAATGGAATGGAATGGAATGGAATGGAATGGAATGGAATGGAATGGAATGGCATAGAATGGGAATGGAATGGAAGAAATGGGATGGAAATGGAATGGAATGGAATGGAATGGCATGGAATGGAATGGAATGGAATGGAATGGAATGGAATGGAATGGAACGGAATGGAAAGGCATGGAATGGAATGGAATGGAATGGAATGGAATGGAATGGAATGGAATGGAATGGAATGGAATGGAATTGAACGGAAAGGCACTGAAAGAAATGGCATGGAATGGCATGGAATGGAATGGAATGGAAAAGAATGGAAATTGAACGGGATGTAATTGCATAGAATAGGAATGGAATGGAATGGAATGGAATGGAATGGAATGGAATGGAATGGAATGGAATCGTATGGAAAGGAACGAGATGGAATGGAAATGGAATGGGATGGAGTGGGGTGGAAATGGAATGGGATGTTTTTAATGGGATGGGATGTGATGGAATGGAATGGAATGGAACGGAATAGAATGGAATGGAATGGAATGGAATGGAATGGAATGGAATGGAATTGAACGGCGTGGAATGGAATGGCATGGAAGGGCATGGCATGGAATGAAATGGAGTGGAATGGAATGGAATGGAATGGAATGGAATGGAATGGAATGGAATGGAATGGAATGGAACGGTAAGGCACTGAAAGAAATGGCATGGAATGGCATGGAATGGAATGGAAAAGAATGGAAATTGAACGGGATGGAATTGCATAGAATAGGAATGGCATGGAATGGAATGGAATGGAATGGAATGGAATGGAATGGAATGGAATGGAATGGAACGAGATGGAATGGAAATGGAATGGGATGAAGTGGGGTGGAAATGGAATGGGATGTGTTTAATGGGATGGGATGGGATGGGATGGAATGGAATGGAATGGAATGGAACGGAATGGAATGGAATGGAATGGAATGGAATGGAATGGAATTGAACGGCGTGGAATGGAATGGAATGGGATGGAATGGGATGAAATGGCATGCAATGGAATGGAATGTAATGAAATGGAAAGGGACTGAAAGAAATGGCATGGAATGGCATGGAATGGAATGGAATGGAATGGCACGTCACGGACTGGAAAGGCATGGAATGGAATGGAATGGAATGGAATGGAATGGAATGGAATGGAAAGGAATGGAATGGAATGGAATTGCATAGAATAGGAATGGAATGGAATGCGATGGAAATGGAAGGGAATGGAATGGAATGGAATGGAATGGAATGGGATGGGATGGAATGGAATGGAATGGGATGGAAATGGAATGGAAAGGAATGGAATGGAATGGAATGGGATGGGATGGAATGGAATGGAATGGGATGGAATGGAATGGAATGGAATGGAATGGAATGGAATGGAATGGAATGGAATGGGATGGGATGGAATGGAATTGAATGGAATGGAATGAAACGGAAAGGCACTGAAAGAACTGGCATGGAATGGAATGGAAAAGAATGGAAATTGAACGGGATGGAATTGCATAGAATAGGAATGGAATGGAATGGAATGGAATGGAATGAAATGGAATGGAATGGAATGGAATGGAATGGAATGGAATGGAATGGAATGGAATGGAATGGAATGGAATGGTGCGAGGTGGAATGGAAATGAAATGGGATGGAGTGGGGTGGAAATTGGGATGGGATGTGTTCTGATGGGATGGGATGGGATGGGATGTGATGGGATGGGATGGGATGGAATGGAATGCAATGGAATGGAATGGAACGGCGTGGAATGGAAAGGCATGGAATGTAACGGAACGGAACAGAAAGGAATGAAATGGAATGCTATGGCATGGCATGGAATGGAATGGAATGGAATGGAATGGAATGGAATGGAATGGAATGGAATGGAATGGAATGGAATAAGATGGAATGGAAGAAATGGGATGGAAATGGAATGGGATGGCATGGAATGGAATGGAATGGAATGGAATGGCATGGAATGGAATGGAATGGAATGGAATGGAATGGAATGGAATGGAATTGGAACGGGATGGGATGGAATAGAACAGGAATGGAATGGAATGGAATGGAATGGAATGCAATGGAATGGAATGGAATGGAATGGAATGGAATGGAAGGGAATGGAATGGAATGGCGTGGAATGGAATGGAATTGGAATGGGATGGATGTGGGATGGGATGGGATGGTATGGGATGGAATGGAATGGAATGGAATGGAATGGAATGGAATGGAATGGAATGGAATGGAATGGCATAGAATGGGAATGGAATGGAAGAAATGGGATGGAAATGGAATGGAATGGAATGGAATGGCATGGAAAGGAATGGAATGGAATGGAATGGAATGGAACGGAATGGAAAGGCATGGAATGGAATGGAATGGAATGGAATGGAATGGAATGGAATGGAATGGAATGGAATGGAATTGAACGGAAAGGCACTGAAAGAAATGGCATGGAATGGCATGGAATGGAATGGAATGGAAAAGAATGGAAATTGAACGGGATGTAATTGCATAGAATAGGAATGGAATGGAATGGAATGGAATGGAATGGAATGGAATGGAATGGAATGGAATGGAATGGAATCGTATGGAAAGGAACGAGATGGAATGGAAATGGAATGGAATGGAATGGAATGGCATAGAATGGGAATGGAATGGAAGAAATGGGATGGAAATGGAATGGAATGGAATGGAATGGCATGGAATGGAATGGAATGGAATGGAATGGAATGGAACGGAATGGAAAGGCATGGAATGGAATGGAATGGAATGGAATGGAATGGAATGGAATGGAATGGATTGGAATGGAATGGAACGGAATGGCATGGCATGGAATGGAATGGAATGGAATGGAATGGAAAGGAATGGAATGGAATTGGAATGGGATGGGATGGAATAGAACAGGAATGGAATGGAATGGAATGGAATGGAATGGAATGGAATGGAATGGAATGGAATGGAATGGAATGGAATTGGAATGGAATAGAAGTGGGATGGGATGGGATGGGATGGGATGGAATGGAATGGAATGGAATGGAATGGAATGGAATGGAATGGAATGGAAGGGAATGGAATGGAATGGCGTGGAATGGAATGGAATTGGAATGGGATGGATGTGGGATGGGATGGGATGGGATGGGATGGGATGGGATGGGATGGAATGGAATGGAATGGAATGGAATGGAATGGAATGGAATGGAATGGCATGGAATGGAATGGCATAGAATAGGAATGGAATGGAATGTTATGGCATGATATGAAACGGAATGGAATTTTATGGCATGATATGAAATGGAATGGAATGGAATGTAATGAAATGTAATGGAATGGAATGGCATGGAATGGAATGGAATGGAATGGAATGGAAATGAATGGAATGGAATGGAATGGAATGGAATGGAATGGAATGGAATGGAATGGGATGGAATGGTATAGAATAGGAATGGAATGGAATGGAATGGAATGGAATGGAATGGAATGGAATGGAATGGAATGGAATGGAATGGAATGGAATGGAATGGCATGGCATGGAATGGCATGGAATGGAATTGAATGGATTGGAATGGAATGAAATGGAATGGAATGGGATGGAAATGGAATGGAATGGAATGGAATGGAATGGAATGGAATGGAATGGAATGGAATGGAATGGAGAGGCACTGAATGGAATAGCATGAAATGGCATGAAATGGAATGGAACGGAATGGAGATGGAATGGGACGGAATTGCATGGAATAGGTGGGGAATGGAATGGAATGGAATGGAATGGAATGGAATGGAATGGAAGGGAATGGAATGGAATGGAAGGGAATGGAATGGAATGGCATTGAATGGGATGGAAGTGGGAATGGATGGGACGGGATGGGATGGGATTGGATTTAATGGAATGGAATGGAATGGACTGGAATGGAATTGAATGGAATGGAATGGCATGGGATGGAAAAGAAATGGGATTGAATGCGATGGAAATGTGATGGAATGGAATGGAATGGAATGGAATGGAATGGAATGGAATGGAATGGAATGGAAAGGCATGGAAGGGCATGGCATGGAATGAAATGGAGTGGAGTGGAATGGAATGGAATGGAATGGAATGGAATGGAATGGAATGGAATGGAATGGAATGGGATGGAATGGAATAGAATGGGATGGAATTGCATAGAATAGGATTGGAATGGAGTGGGATGGAAATGGGATGGCATGGCATGGCATGGCATGGCATGGAATGGAATGGAATGGAATGGAATGGAATGGAATGGAATGGAATGGAATGGAATGGAATGGAATGGAATGGAATGGAACGAAACGAGATGGAATGGAAATGGAATGGGATGGAGTGGGGTGGAAATGGAATGGGATGTGTTTAATGGGATGGAATGGGATTAGATGGGATGGGATGGAATGGAATGGAATGGAATGGAATGGAATGGGAATGGAATGGAATGGACTTGAATGGAATGCATTAGAATTCAATGATATGGAATGGAATGGAATGGAATGGATTAGAATGGCATTTAATGGCATGCAATGGAGTAGGATCGGAGTGGAATGGATGGTTATGGCAATGTATAGAATAGAATGGAGTGGAATGGAATTGAATGGAATGGAATAGAATGGGATGGAATGGCATGGAATGTCATGGCATTGCATGGCATGGAACAGAATGGCATGGAAAGGAATGGCATGGTATTGCATACAATAGGAATGGAATGGAATGCAATGGAATGGAATGGAATGGAATGGAATGGAATGGAAGGGAATGGAATGGAATGGCGTGGAATGGTGCGAGGTGGAATGGAAATGAAATGGGATGGAGTGGGGTGGAAATTGGGATGGGATGTGTTCTGATGGGATGGGATGGGATGGGATGTGATGGGATGGGATGGGATGGAATGGAATGCAATGGAATGGAATGGAACGGCGTGGAATGGAAAGGCATGGAATGTAACGGAACGGAACAGAAAGGAATGAAATGGAATGCTATGGCATGGCATGGAATGGAATGGAATGGAATGGAATGGAATGGAATGGAATGGAATGGAATGGAATAAGATGGAATGGAAGAAATGGGATGGAAATGGAATGGGATGGCATGGAATGGAATGGAATGGAATGGAATGGCATGGAATGGAATGGAATGGAATGGAATGGAATGGAATGGAATGGAATTGGAACGGGATGGGATGGAATAGAACAGGAATGGAATGGAATGGAATGGAATGGAATGCAATGGAATGGAATGGAATGGAATGGAATGGAATGGAAGGGAATGGAATGGAATGGCGTGGAATGGAATGGAATTGGAATGGGATGGATGTGGGATGGGATGGGATGGTATGGGATGGAATGGAATGGAATGGAATGGAATGGAATGGAATGGAATGGAATGGAATGGCATAGAATGGGAATGGAATGGAAGAAATGGGATGGAAATGGAATGGAATGGAATGGAATGGCATGGAAAGGAATGGAATGGAATGGAATGGAATGGAACGGAATGGAAAGGCATGGAATGGAATGGAATGGAATGGAATGGAATGGAATGGAATGGAATGGAATGGAATGGAATGGAATTGAACGGAAAGGCACTGAAAGAAATGGCATGGAATGGCATGGAATGGAATGGAATGGAAAAGAATGGAAATTGAACGGGATGTAATTGCATAGAATAGGAATGGAATGGAATGGAATGGAATGGAATGGAATGGAATGGAATGGAATGGAATGGAATGGAATCGTATGGAAAGGAACGAGATGGAATGGAAATGGAATGGAATGGAATGGAATGGCATAGAATGGGAATGGAATGGAAGAAATGGGATGGAAATGGAATGGAATGGAATGGAATGGCATGGAATGGAATGGAATGGAATGGAATGGAATGGAACGGAATGGAAAGGCATGGAATGGAATGGAATGGAATGGAATGGAATGGAATGGAATGGAATGGAATGGAATGGATTGGAATGGAATGGAACGGAATGGCATGGCATGGAATGGAATGGAATGGAATGGAATGGAAAGGAATGGAATGGAATTGGAATGGGATGGGATGGAATAGAACAGGAATGGAATGGAATGGAATGGAATGGAATGGAATGGAATGGAATGGAATGGAATGGAATGGAATTGGAATGGGATGGAAGTGGGATGGGATGGGATGGGATGGGATGGAATGGAATGGAATGGAATGGAATGGAATGGAATGGAATGGAATGGAATGGAATGGAATGGAAGGGAATGGAATGGAATGGCGTGGAATGGAATGGAATTGGAATGGGATGGATGTGGGATGGGATGGGATGGGATGGGATGGGATGGGATGGAATGGAATGGAATGGAATGGAATGGAATGGAATGGAATGGAATGGCATGGAATGGAATGGCATAGAATAGGAATGGAATGGAATGTTATGGCATGATATGAAACGGAATGGAATTTTATGGCATGATATGAAATGGAATGGAATGGAATGTAATGAAATGTAATGGAATGGAATGGCATGGAATGGAATGGAATGGAATGGAATGGAAATGAATGGAATGGAATGGAATGGAATGGAATGGAATGGAATGGAATGGAATGGGATGGAATGGTATAGAATAGGAATGGAATGGAATGGAATGGAATGGAATGGAATGGAATGGAATGGAATGGAATGGAATGGAATGGCATGGCATGGAATGGCATGGAATGGAATTGAATGGATTGGAATGGAATGAAATGGAATGGAATGGGATGGAAATGGAATGGAATGGAATGGAATGGAATGGAATGGAATGGAATGGAATGGAATGGAATGGAATGGAATGGAGAGGCACTGAATGGAATAGCATGAAATGGCATGAAATGGAATGGAACGGAATGGAGATGGAATGGGACGGAATTGCATGGAATAGGTGGGGAATGGAATGGAATGGAATGGAATGGAATGGAATGGAATGGAAGGGAATGGAATGGAATGGAAGGGAATGGAATGGAATGGCATTGAATGGGATGGAAGTGGGAATGGATGGGACGGGATGGGATGGGATTGGATTTAATGGAATGGAATGGAATGGACTGGAATGGAATTGAATGGAATGGAATGGCATGGGATGGAAAAGAAATGGGATTGAATGCGATGGAAATGGGATGGAATGGAATGGAATGGAATGGAATGGAATGGAATGGAATGGAATGGAATGGAATGGAAAGGCATGGAAGGGCATGGCATGGAATGAAATGGAGTGGAGTGGAATGGAATGGAATGGAATGGAATGGAATGGAATGGAATGGAATGGAATGGGATGGAATGGAATAGAATGGGATGGAATTGCATAGAATAGGATTGGAATGGAGTGGGATGGAAATGGGATGGCATGGCATGGCATGGCATGGCATGGAATGGAATGGAATGGAATGGAATGGAATGGAATGGAATGGAATGGAATGGAATGGAACGAAACGAGATGGAATGGAAATGGAATGGGATGGAGTGGGGTGGAAATGGAATGGGATGTGTTTAATGGGATGGAATGGGATTAGATGGGATGGGATGGAATGGAATGGAATGGAATGGAATGGAATGGAATGGGAATGGAATGGAATGGACTTGAATGGAATGCATTAGAATTCAATGATATGGAATGGAATGGAATGGAATGGATTAGAATGGCATTTAATGGTATGCAATGGAGTAGGATCGGAGTGGAATGGATGGTTATGGCAATGTATAGAATAGAATGGAGTGGAATGGAATTGAATGGAATGGAATAGAATGGGATGGAATGGCATGGAATGTCATGGCATTGCATGGCATGGAACAGAATGGCATGGAAAGGAATGGCATGGTATTGCATACAATAGGAATGGAATGGAATGGAATGGAATGGAATGGAATGGAATGGAATGGAATGGAGTGGAATGGTATGGAATGGTACTAAAGGGAATTCAATGGAATGCTATGGAACGGGAAACAGTGGGATAGAATGGATTGGAAAGGAATGGCATGAAATTGCATGGAATGGAATGGGATCAAAATGGAATAAGATGAAATGGGATGGAAATGGAATGGGATGTAATGGAATGGAATTGAAAGGAACGGAATGGAATGGAATGCAATGCAATGGAATGGAACGGAAAGGAACGGAATGGAATGGAATGGAATGGAAGGGAATGGAATGGAATGGAATGGAATGGAATGGAATGGAATGGAATGGAATGGAATGGAATGGAATGGAAAGAAAAGGGGATGGAATGGGATGGGAATGGAATGGAATGGAACGGAAAGGCACTGAAAGAACTGGCATGCTATGGAATGGAAAAGAATGGAAATTGAACGGGATGGAATTGCATAGAATAGGTATGGAATGGAATGGAATGGAATGGAATGGAATGGAATGGAATGGAATGGAATGGAATGGAATGGAGCGAGGTGGAATGGAAATGAAATGGGATGGAGTGGGGTGGAAATTGGGATGGGATGTGTTCTGATGGGATGGGATGGGATGGGATGGGATGGGATGGGATGGAATGGAATGGAATGGAATGGAATGGAATGGAATGGAATGGGAATGGAATGGAATGGACTTGAATGGAATGCATTAGAATTCAATGATATGGAATGGAATGGAATGGATTGGAATGGCATTTAATGGCATGCAATGGAGTAGGATCGGAATGGAATGGAAGGTTATGGCAATGTATAGAATAGAATGGAGTGGAATGGAATGGAATGGAATGGAATGGAATGGAATGGAATGGAATGGAATGGAATGGAATGGAATGGAATGGAATGGAATAGAATGGGATGGAATGGCATGGAATGTCATGGCATTGCATGGCATGGAACAGAATGGCATGGAAAGGAATGGCATGGTATTGCATACAATAGGAATGGAATGGAATGGAATGGAATGGAATGGAATGGAATGGAATGGAATGGAATGGAATGGAATGGAATGGAGTGGCATGGTATGGAATGGTACTAAAGGGAATTCAATGGAATGCTATGGAACGGGAAACAGTGGGATAGAATGGATTGGAAAGGAATGGCATGAAATTGCATGGAATGGAATGGGATCAAAATGGAATAAGATGAAATGGGATGGAAATGGAATGGGATGTAATGGAATGGAATTGAAAGGAACGGAATGGAATGGAATGGAATGGAAGAGAAAGGAATGGAATGGAATGGAATGGAATGGAATGGAATGGACAGGAATGGAATGGAATGGAATGGCATGGAATGTCATGGCATTGCATGGCATGGAACAGAATGGCATGGAAAGGAATGGCACGGTATTGCATACAATAGGAATGGAATGGAATGGAATAGAATGGAATGGAATGGGATGGAAAACCATAGAATACGAATGGAATGGAAGGGAAAGGAACGGAACGGAACGGAGTGGAACGGAATGGAATGGAATGGAATGGAATGGAATGGAATGGAATGGAATGGAATGGAATGGAATGAAATGGAATGGAATGGAATCAAAATGGAATAAGAAGAAATTGTATGGAAATGGAATGGGATGTAATGTAATGTAATGGAATGGAATGGAATGGAATGGAATGGAATGGAATGGAATGGAATGGAATGGAATGGAATGGAATGTCATGGCATTGCATGGCATGGAACAGAATGGCATGGAAAGGAATGGCACGGTATTGCATGCAATAGGAATGGAATGGAATGGAATGGAATGGAATGGAATGGAATGGAATGGAATGGAATGGAAAGGAGTGGAGCGGCATGGTATGGATTGGCACTAAATGGAATTCAGTGTAATGCTATGGAATGGGAAAGAGTGGGACAAAATGGATTGGAAAGGAATGGCATGAAATTGCATGGAAAGGAATGGAATTAATGGAATGGAACGGAATAGAATGGAACGGAATGGAATGCAATATATTTGAATAGGATGGAATGGAATGGAATGGAATGGAATGGAATAGGACGGAATGGAATGTGATTAAATGTGATGGAATTGCCTGCCACGGAATGGAATGAAATGGAATGGAATGGAATGGAATGGAATGGAATGGAATGGAATGGAATGGAATGGAATGGAAAGAAAAGGGGATGGAATGGGATGGGAATGGAATGGAATGGACTTGAATGGAATGCATTAGAATTCAATGATATGGAATGGAATGGAATGGATTGGAATGGCATTTAATGGCATGCAATGGAGTAGGATTGGAATGGAATGGAAGGTTATGGCAATGTATAGAATAGAATGGAGTGGAATGGAATGGAATGGAATGGAATGGAATGGAATGGAATGGAATGGAATGGAATGGAATGGAATGGAATGGAACGGAAAGGCACGGAAAGAACTGGCATGGAATGGAATGGAAAAGAATGGAAATTGAACGGGATGGAATTGCATAGAATAGGTATGGAATGGAATGGAATGGAATGGAATGGAATGGAATGGAATGGAATGGAATGGAATGGAGCGAGGTGGAATGGAAATGAAATGGGATGGAGTGGGGTGGAAATTGGGATGGGATGTGTTCAGATGGGATGGGACGGGATGGGATGGGATGGAATGGAAAGGAATGGAATGGAATGGAATGGAATGGAATGGAATGGAATGGAATGGAATGGAATGGAATGGAATGGAATGGAATGGAACGGCGTGGAATGGAAAGGCATGGAATGTAACGGAACGGAACAGAAAGGAATGAAATTAAATTCTATGGCATGGAATGGAATGGAATGGAATGGAATGGAATAAGATGGAATGGAAGAAATGGGATGGAAATGGAATGGAATGGAATGGAATGGAATAAGATGGAATGGAAGAAATGGGATGGAAATGGAATGGAATGGAATGGAATGGAATGGAATGGAATGGAATGGCATGGAATGGCATGGAATGGAATGGAATAGAATGGAATGGAATGGAATGGAATTGGAATGGGATGGGATGGAATAGAACCGGAATGGAATGGAATGGAATGGAATGGAATGGAATGGAATGGAATGGAATGGAATGGAATGGAAGGGAATGGAATGGAATGGCGTGGAATGGAATGGAATTGGAATGGGATGGAAGTGGGATGGGATGGGATGGGATGGGATGGGATGGAATGGAACGGAACGGAACGGAACGGAATGGAATGGAATGGAATGGAATGGAATGGAATGGAAAGGAATGGAATGGAATGGAATGGCATGGAATGGAATGGCATAGAATAGGAATGGAATGTAATGTTATGGCATGATATGAAATGGAATGGAATTTTATGGCATGATATGAAATGGAATGGAATGGAATGGAATGGAAGGGAATGGAATGGAATGGAAGGGAATGGAATGGAATGGAATGGCATTGAATGGGATGGAAGTGGGAATGGATGGGACGGGATGGGATGGGATTGGATTTAATGGAATGGAATGGAATGGAATGGAATGGAATGGAATGGAATGGAATGGAATGGAATTGAATGGAATGGAATGGCATGGGATGGAAAAGAAATGGGATGGAAAGGGATGGAAATGAAATGGGATTGAATGGGATGGAAATGGGATGGGATGGGATGGGATGGGATGGGATGGGATGGGATGGAATGGAATGGAATGGAATGGAATGGAATGGAATGGAATGGAATGGAATGGAATGGAATGGAATGAAAAGGCATGGAAGGGCATGGCATGGAATGAAATGGAGTGGAATGGAATGTAATGAAATGGAATGGAATGGAATGGAATGGAATGGAATGGAATGGAATGGAATGGAATGGGATGGAATAGAATGGGATGGAATTGCATAGAATAGGATTGGAATGGAATGGGATGGAAATGGGATGGCATGGCATGGCATGGCATGGCATGGAATGGAATGGAATGGAATGGAATGGAATGGAATGGAATGGAATGGAATGGAATGGAATGGAATGGCATGGGATGGAAAAGAAATGGGATGGAAAGGGATGGAAATGAAATGGGATTGAATGGGATGGAAATGGGATGGGATGGGATGGAATGGGATGGGATGGGATGGGATGGGATGGAATGGAATGGAATGGAATGGAATGGAATGGAATGGAATGGAATGGAATGGAATGGAATGGAATGGGATGGAATAGAATGGGATGGAATTGCATAGAATAGGATTGGAATGGAATGGGATGGAAATGGGATGGCATGGCATGGCATGGCATGGCATGGAATGGAATGGAATGGGATGGGATGGAATGGAATGGAATGGAATGGAATGGAATGGGATGGAATAGAATGGGATGGAATTGCATAGAATAGGATTGGAATGGAATGGGATGGAAATGGGATGGCATGGCATGGCATGGAATGGAATGGGATGGAATGGAATGGAATGGAATGGAATGGAATGGAATGGAATGGAATGGCATGGAATGGAACGGAAAGGCACTGAAAGAAATGGCATGGAATGGCATGGAATGGAATGGAATGGAAAAGAATGGAAATTGAACGGGATGGAATTGCATAGAATAGGAATGGAATGGAATGGAATGGAATGGAATGGAATGGAATGGAATGGAATGGAATGGAATGGAATGGAACGAGATGGAATGGAAATGAAATGGGATGGAGTGGGGTGGAAATGGAATGGGATGTGTTTAATGGGATGGGATGGGATGAGATGGGATGGGATGGAATGGAATGGAATGGAATGGAATGGAATGGAATGGAATGGAATGGGAATGGAATGGAATGGACTTGAATGGAATGCATTAGAATTCAATGATATGGAATGGAATGGAATGGATTGGAATGGCATTTAATGGCATGCAATGGAGTAGGATCGGAATGGAATGGAAGGTTATGGCAATGTATAGAATAGAATGGAGTGGAATGGAATGGAATGGAATGGAATGGAATGGAATAGAATGGGATGGAATGGCATGGAATGTCATGGCATTGCATGGCATGGAACAGAATGGCATGGAAAGGAATGGCATGGTATTGCATACAATAGGAATGGAATGGAATGGAATGGAATGGAATGGAATGGAATGGAATGGAATGGAATGGAATGGAATGGAATGGAGTGGCATGGTATGGAATGGTACTAAAGGGAATTCAATGGAATGCTATGGAACGGGAAACAGTGGGATAGAATGGATTGGAAAGGAATGGCATGAAATTGCATGGAATGGAATGGGATCAAAATGGCATAAGATGAAATGGGATGGAAATGGAATGGGATGTAATGGAATGGAATTGAAAGGAACGGAATGGAATGGAATGCAATGCAATGGAATGGAACGGAAAGGAACGGAATGGAATGGAATGGAATGGAAGGGAATGGAATGGAATGGAATGGAATGGACAGGAATGGAATGGAATGGAATGGCATGGAATGTCATGGCATTGCATGGCATGGAACAGAATGGGATGGAAAGGAATGGCACGGTATTCAATACAATAGGAATGGAATGGAATGGAATGGAATAGAATGGAATGGAATGGGATGGAAAACCATAGAATACGAATGGAATGGAAGGGAAAGGAACGGAACGGAACGGAGTGGAACGCAATGGAATGGAATGGAATGGAATGGAATGGAATGGAATGGAATGGAATGGAATGGAATGGAATGGAATGGAATGGAATGGAATGGAATGGAGCGAGGTGGAATGGAAATGAAATGGGATGGAGTGGGGTGGAAATTGGGATGGGATGTGTTCTGATGGGATGGGATGGGATGGGATGGGATGGAATGGAATGGAATGGAATGGAATGGAATGGAATGGAATGGAATGGAATGGCATGGAATGGAATGGCATAGAATAGGAATGGAATGGAATGTTATGGCATGATATGAAACGGAATGGAATTTTATGGCATGATATGAAATGGAATGGAATGGAATGTAATGAAATGTAATGGAATGGAATGGCATGGAATGGAATGGAATGGAATGGAAATCAATGGAATGGAATGGAATGGAATGGAATGGGATGGAATGGTATAGAATAGGAATGGAATGGAATGGAATGGAATGGAATGGAATGGAATGGAATGGAATGGAATGGAATGGAATGGAATGGCATGGCATGGAATGGCATGGAATGGAATTGAATGGATTGGAATGGATTGGAATGGAATGAAATGGAATGGAATGGGATGGAAATGGAATGGAATGGAATGGAATGGAATGGAATGGAATGGAATGGAATGGAATGGAATGGAATGGAATGGAGAGGCACTGAATGGAATAGCATGAAATGGCATGAAATGGAATGGAACGGAATGGAGATGGAATGGGACGGAATTGCATGGAATAGGTGGGGAATGGAATGGAATAGAATGGAATGGAATGGAATGGAATGGAATTGGAATGGGATGGGATGGAATAGAACAGGAATGGAATGGAATGGAATGGAATGGAATGGAATGGAATGGAATGGAATGGAATGGCGTGGAATGGAATGGAATTGGAATGGGATGGAAGTGGGATGGGATGGGATGGGATGGGATGGAATGGAATGGAATGGAATGGAATGGAATGGAATGGAATGGAATGGAATGGAATGGAATGGAATGGCATGGAATGGCATGGCATAGAATAGGAATGGAATGGATTGTTATGGCATGATATGAAATGGAATGGAATTTTATGGCATGATATGAAATGGAATGGAATGGAATGGAATGGAATGGAATGGAATGGAATGGAATGGAATGGGATGGAATGGAATGGAATGGAACAGCATGGAATGGAATGGAATGGAATGGAACGGCATGGAATGGAACGGCACGGAATGGAATGGAATGGAATGGAACGGAATGGAATGGAATGGAATGGGATGGAATGGTATAGAATAGGAATGGAATGGAATGGAATGGAATGGAATGGAATGGAATGGAATGGAATGGAATGGAATGGGTTGTAAATGGAATGGAATTGAATGGAATGGAATGGATTGGAATGGAATGGAATGGAATGGAATGGAATGGAATGGAATGGAATGGAATGTGATGGAAATGGAATGGAATGGAATGGAATGGAATGGAATGGAATGGAATGGAATGGAATGGAATGGAATGGAATGGAGAGGCACTGAATGGAATAGCATGAAATGGCATGAAATGGAATGGTACGGAATGGAGATGGAACGGGATGGAATTGCATAGAATAGATCTGGAATGGAATGGAATGGAATGGAATGGAATGGAATGGAATGGAATGGAATGGAATGGAATGGAATGGAATGGAATGGAGTGGAATGGAAGGGAATGGAATGGAATGGCATTGAATGGATAGGAATGGGATGGAATGGGATTGAAGTGGGAATGGATGGGATGGGATGGGATGGGATGGGATTGGATTTAATGGAATGGAATGGAATGGACTGGAATGGAATTGAATGAAATGGAATGGCATGGGATGGAAAAGAAATGGGATGGAAAGGAATGGAAATGAAATGGGATTGAATGGGATGGAAATGGGATGCGATGCGATGGGATCGGATGGATTGGAATGGAATGGAATGGAATGGAATGGAATGGAATGGAAATGAATGGAATGGAATGGAATGGAACGGAATGGAAAGGCATGGAATGGAATGGAATGGAATGGAATGGAATGGAATGGAATGGAATGGAATGGAATGGAATTGAACGGAAAGGCACTGAAAGAAATGGCATGGAATGGCATGGAATGGAATGGAATGGAAAAGAATGGAAATTGAACGGGATGTAATTGCATAGAATAGGAATGGAATGGAATGGAATGGAATGGAATGGAATGGAATGGAATGGAATGGAATCGTATGGAAAGGAACGAGATGGAATGGAAATGGAATGGGATGGAGTGGGGTGGAAATGGAATGGGATGTTTTTAATGGGATGGGATGTGATGGAATGGAATGGAATGGAATGGAATGGAATGGAATGGAATGGAATGGAATTGAACGGCGTGGAATGGAATGGCATGGAAGGGCATGGCATGGAATGAAATGGAGTGGAATGGAATGGAACGGAATGGAATGGAATGGAATGGAATGGAATGGAATGGAATGGAATGGAATGGAATGGAATGGAATGGA
Organism: Acanthiza pusilla; assembly: GCA_036630365.1. Classification (NCBI taxonomy): domain Eukaryota; kingdom Metazoa; phylum Chordata; class Aves; order Passeriformes; family Acanthizidae; genus Acanthiza; species Acanthiza pusilla. The sequence continues at coordinate 58,653 of JAXCHO010000066.1, forward strand.
ATGGAACGGTAAGGCACTGAAAGAAATGGCATGGAATGGCATGGAATGGAATGGAAAAGAATGGAAATTGAACGGGATGGAATTGCATAGAATAGGAATGGCATGGAATGGAATGGAATGGAATGGAATGGAATGGAATGGAATGGAATGGAATGGAGTGGAATGGAATGGAATGGAATGGAATGGAATGGAACGAGATGGAATGGAAATGGAATGGGATGAAGTGGGGTGGAAATGGAATGGGATGTGTTTAATGGGATGGGATGGGATGGGATGGAATGGAATGGAATGGAATGGAATGGAATGGAATGGAATGGAATGGAATGGAATGGAATTGAACGGCGTGGAATGGAATGGAATGGGATGGAATGGGATGAAATGGCATGCAATGGAATGGAATGTAATGAAATGGAAAGGGACTGAAAGAAATGGCATGGAATGGCATGGAATGGAATGGAATGGAATGGCACGTCACGGACTGGACAGGCATGGAATGGAATGGAATGGAATGGAATGGAATGGAATGGAATGGAATGGAATGGAATGGAATTGCATAGAATAGGAATGGAATGGAATGCGATGGAAATGGAAGGGAATGGAATGGAATGGAATGGAATGGAATGGAATGGGATGGGATGGAATGGAATGGAATGCGATGGAAATGGAATGGAAAGGAATGGAATGGAATGGAATGGAATGGGATGGGATGGAACGGAATGGAATGGAATGGGATGGAATGGAATTGAATGGAATGGAATGAAACGGAAAGGCACTGAAAGAACTGGCATGGAATGGAATGGAAAAGAATGGAAATTGAACGGGATGGAATTGCATAGAATAGGAATGGAATGGAATGGAATGGAATGGAATGGAATGGAATGGAATGGTGCGAGGTGGAATGGAAATGAAATGGGATGGAGTGGGGTGGAAATTGGGATGGGATGTGTTCTGATGGGATGGGATGGGATGGGAAGTGATGGGATGGGATGGGATGGAATGGAATGGAATGGAATGGAATGGAACGGCGTGGAATGGAAAGGCATGGAATGTAACGGAACGGAACAGAAAGGAATGAAATGGAATGCTATGGCATGGAATGGAATGGAATGGAATGGAATGGAATGGAATGGAATGGAATGGAATGGAATGGAATGGAATGGAATGGAATAAGATGGAATGGAAGAAATGGGATGGAAATGGAATGGGATGGCATGGAATGGAATGGAATGGAATGGAATGGCATGGAATGGAATGGAATGGAATGGAATGGAATGGAATGGAATGGAATTGGAATGGGATGGGATGGAATAGAACAGAATGGAATGGAATGGAATGGAATGCAATGGAATGGAATGGAATGGAATGGAATGGAATGGAAGGGAATGGAATGGAATGGAATGGCGTGGAATGGAATGGAATTGGAATGGGATGGATGTGGGATGGGATGGGATGGGATGGGATGGAATGGAATGGAATGGAATGGAATGGAATGGAATGGAATGGAATGGAATGGAATGGAATGGCATAGAATGGGAATGGAATGGAAGAAATGGGATGGAAATGGAATGGAATGGAATGGAATGGCATGGAATGGCATGGAATGGAATGGAATGGAATGGAACGGAATGGAACGGAATGGAAAGGCATGGAATGGAATGGAATGGAATGGAATGGAATGGAATGGAATGGAATGGAATGGAATGGAATGGAATGGAATGGAATGGAATGGAATGGAATTGAACGGAAAGGCACTGAAAGAAATGGCATGGAATGGCATGGAATGGAATGGAATGGAAAGAATGGAAATTGAACGGGATGTAATTGCATAGAATAGGAATGGAATGGAATGGAATGGAATGGAATGGAATGGAATGGAATGGAATGGAATGGAATGGAATGGAATCGTATGGAAAGGAACGAGATGGAATGGAAATGGAATGGGATGGAGTGGGGTGGAAATGGAATGGGATGTTTTTAATGGGATGGGATGTGATGGAATGGAATGGAATGAAATGGAATGGAATGGAATGGAATGGAATGGAATGGAATGGAATGGAATGGAATGGAATTGAACGGCGTGGAATGGAATGGCATGGAAGGGCATGGCATGGAATGAAATGGAGTGGAATGGAATGGAATGGAATGGAATGGAATGGAATGGAATGGAATGGAATGGAATGGAATGGAACGGTAAGGCACTGAAAGAAATGGCATGGAATGGCATGGAATGGAATGGAAAAGAATGGAAATTGAACGGGATGGAATTGCATAGAATAGGAATGGCATGGAATGGAATGGAATGGAACGGAATGGAATGGAATGGAATGGAATGGAATGGAATGGAATGGAACGAGATGGAATGGAAATGGAATGGGATGAAGTGGGGTGGAAATGGAATGGGATGTGTTTAATGGGATGGGATGGGATGGGATGGAATGGAATGGAATGTAATGGAATGGAATGGAATGGAATGGAATGGAATGGAATTGAACGGCGTGGAATGGAATGGAATGGGATGGAATGGGATGAAATGGCATGCAATGGAATGGAATGTAATGAAATGGAAAGGAACTGAAAGAAATGGCATGGAATGGCATGGAATGGAATGGAATGGAATGGCACGTCACGGACTGGAAAGGCATGGAATGGAATGGAATGGAATGGAATGGAATGGAATCGAATGGAATGGAATGGAATGGAATGGAATGGAATTGCATAGAATAGGAATGGAATGGAATGCGATGGAAATGGAAGGGAATGGAATGGAATGGAATGGAATGGAATGGAATGGAATGGAATGGAATGGAATGGAATGGAATGGAATGGAATGGGATGGGATGGAATGGAATGGAATGGGATGGAAATGGAATGGAAAGGAATGGAATGGAATGGAATGGGATGGGATGGAATGGAATGGAATGGGATGGAATGGAATGGAATGGAATGGAATGGAATGGAATGGAATGGGATGGAATGGAATTGAATTGAATGGAATGGAATGAAACGGAAAGGCACTGAAAGAACTGGCATGGAATGGAATGGAAAAGAATGGAAATTGAACGGGATGGAATTGCATAGAATAGGAATGGAATGGAATGGAATGGAATGGAATGGAATGGAATGGAATGGAATGGTGCGAGGTGGAATGGAAATGAAATGGGATGGAGTGGGGTGGAAATTGGGATGGGATGTGTTCTGATGGGATGGGATGCGATGGGATGTGATGGGATGGAATGGGATGGAATGGAATGCAATGGAATGGAATGGAACGGCGTGGAATGGAAAGGCATGGAATGTAACGGAAGGGAACAGAAAGGAATGAAATGGAATGCTATGGCATGGAATGGAATGGAATGGAATGGAATGGAATGGAATGGAATGGAATGGAATAAGATGGAATGGAAGAAATGGGATGGAAATGGAATGGGATGGCATGGAATGGAATGGAATGGAATGGAATGGAATGGCATGGAATGGAATGGAATGGCATGGAATGGAATGGAATGGAATGGAATGGAATGGAATGGAATGGAATTGGAATGGGATGGGATGGAATGGAATGGAATGCAATGGAATGGAATGGAATGGAATGGAATGGAATGGAATGGAATGGAAGGGAATGGAATGGAATGGCGTGGAATGGAATGGAATTGGAATGGGATGGATGTGGGATGGGATGGGATGGGATGGGATGGAATGGAATGGAATGGAATGGAATGGAATGGAATGGAATGGCATAGAATGGGAATGGAATGGAAGAAATGGGATGGAAATGGAATGGAATGGAATGGAATGGCATGGAATGGAATGGAATGGAATGGAATGGAATGGAATGGAATGGAATGGAACGGAATGGAAAGGCATGGAATGGAATGGAATGGAATGGAATGGAATGGAATGGAATGGAATGGAATGGAATGGGATGGAATTGAACGGAAAGGCACTGAAAGAAATGGCATGGAATGGCATGGAATGGAATGGAATGGAAAAGAATGGAAATTGAACGGTATGTAATTGCATAGTATAGGAATGGAATGGAATGGAATGGAATGGAATGGAATGGAATGGAATGGAATGGAATGGAATGGAATGGAATCGTATGGAAAGGAACGAGATGGAATGGAAATGGAATGGAATGGAATGGAATGGCATAGAATGGGAATGGAATGGAAGAAATGGGATGGAAATGGAATGGAATGGAATGGAATGGCATGGAATGGAATGGAATGGAATGGAATGGAATGGAACGGAATGGAAAGGCATGGAATGGAATGGAATGGAATGGAATGGAATGGAATGGAATGGAATGGAATGGAATGGATTGGAATGGAATGGAACGGAATGGCATGGCATGGAATGGAATGGAATGGAATGGAATGGAATGGAAAGGAATGGAATGGAATTGGAATGGGATGGGATGGAATAGAACAGGAATGGAATGGAATGGAATGGAATGGAATGGAATGGAATGGAATGGAATGGAATGGAATGGAATGGAATTGGAATGGGATGGAAGTGGGATGGGATGGGATGGGATGGGATGGGATGGGATGGAATGGAATGGAATGGAATGGAATGGAATGGAATGGAATGGAATGGAATGGAATGGAAGGGAATGGAATGGAATGGCGTGGAATGGAATGGAATTGGAATGGGATGGATGTGGGATGGGATGGGATGGGATGGGATGGGATGGGATGGGATGGGATGGATGGAATGGAATGGAATGGAATGGAATGGAATGGAATGGAATGGAATGGAATGGAATGGAATGGAATGGAATGGAACGGTAAGGCACTGAAAGAAATGGCATGGAATGGCATGGAATGGAATGGAAAAGAATGGAAATTGAACGGGATGGAATTGCATAGAATAGGAATGGCGTGGAATGGAATGGAATGGAATGGAATGAAATGGAATGGAATGGAATGGAATGGAATGGAATGGAATGGAATGGAATGGAATGGAATGGAACGAGATGGAATGGAAATGGAATGGGATGAAGTGGGGTGGAAATGGAATGGGATGTGTTTAATGGGATGGGATGGGATGGGATGGAATGGAATGGAATGGAATGGAATGGAATGGAATGGAATGGAATGGAATGGAATTGAACGGCGTGGAATGGAATGGAATGGGATGGAATGGGATGAAATGGCATGCAATGGAATGGAATGTAATGAAATGGAAAGGGACTGAAAGAAATGGCATGGAATGGCATGGAATGGAATGGAATGGAATGGCACGTCACGGACTGGACAGGCATGGAATGGAATGGAATGGAATGGAATGGAATGGAATGGAATGGAATGGAATGGAATTGCATAGAATAGGAATGGAATGGAATGCGATGGAAATGGAAGGGAATGGAATGGAATGGAATGGAATGGAATGGGATGGGATGGAATGGAATGGAATGGGATGGAAATGGAATGGAAAGGAATGAAATGGAATGGAATGGGATGGGATGGAATGGAATGGAATGGGATGGAATGGAATGGAATGGAATGGAATGGAATGGAATGGAATGGAATGGGATGGAATGGAATTGAATGGAATGGAATGAAACGGAAAGGCACTGAAAGAACTGGCATGGAATGGAATGGAAAAGAATGGAAATTGAACGGGATGGAATTGCATAGAATAGGAATGGAATGGAATGGAATGGAATGGAATGGAATGGAATGGAATGGAATGGAATGGAATGGAATGGAATGGAATGGAATGGAATGGTGCGAGGTGGAATGGAGATGAAATGGGATGGAGTGGGGTGGAAATTGGGATGGGATGTGTTCTGATGGGATGGGATGGGATGGGATGTGATGGGATGGGATGGGATGGAATGGAATGCAATGGAATGGAATGGAACGGCGTGGAATGGAAAGGCATGGAATGTAACGGAAGGGAACAGAAAGGAATGAAATGGAATGCTATGGCATGGCATGGCATGGAATGGAATGGAATGGAATGGAATGGAATGGAATGGAATGGAATGGAATGGAATGGAATGGAATGGAATGGAATAAGATGGAATGGAAGAAATGGGATGGAAATGGAATGGGATGGCATGGAATGGAATGGAATGGAATGGAATGGCATGGAATGGAATGGAATGGAATGGAATGGAATGGAATTGGAATGGGATGGGATGGAATAGAACAGGAATGGAATGGAATGGAATGGAATGCAATGGAATGGAATGGAATGGAATGGAATGGTATGGAATGGAATGGAATGGAATGGAAGGGAATGGAATGGAATGGCGTGGAATGGAATGGAATTGGAATGGGATGGATGTGGGATGGGATGGGATGGGATGGGATGGAATGGAATGGAATGGAATGGAATGGAATGGAATGGAATGGAATGGAATGGCATAGAATGGGAATGGAATGGAAGAAATGGGATGGAAATGGAATGGAATGGAATGGAATGGCATGGAATGGAATGGAATGGAATGGAATGGAATGGAATGGAATGGAACGGAATGGAAAGGCATGGAATGGAATGGAATGGAATGGAATGGAATGGAATGGAATGGAATGGAATGGAATGGAATGGAATGGAATGGAATTGAACGGAAAGGCACTGAAAGAAATGGCATGGAATGGCATGGAATGGAATGGAATGGAAAAGAATGGAAATTGAACGGGATGTAATTGCATAGAATAGGAATGGAATGGAATGGAATGGAATGGAATGGAATGGAATGGAATGGAATGGAATGGAATCGTATGGAAAGGAACGAGATGGAATGGAAATGGAATGGAATGGTATGGAATGGAATAGAATGGGAATGGAATGGAAGAAATGGGATGGAAATGGAATGGAATGGAATGGAATGGAATGGCATGGAATGGAATGGAATGGAATGGAATGGAATGGAACGGAATGGAAAGGCATGGAATGGAATGGAATGGAATGGAATGGAATGGAATGGAATGGAATGGAATGGAATGGAATGGATTGGAATGGAATGGAACGGAATGGCATGGCATGGAATGGAATGGAATGGAATGGAAAGGAATGGAATGGAATTGGAATGGGATGGGATGGAATAGAACAGGAATGGAATGGAATGGAATGGAATGGAATGGAATGGAATGGAATGGAATGGAATGGAATTGGAATGGGATGGAAGTGGGATGGGATGGGATGGGATGGGATGGGATGGGATGGAATGGAATGGAATGGAATGGAATGGAATGGAATGGAATGGAATGGAATGGAAGGGAATGGAATGGAATGGCGTGGAATGGAATGGAATTGGAATGGGATGGATGTGGGATGGGATGGGATGGGATGGGATGGGATGGAATGGAATGGAATGGAATGGAATGGAATGGAATGGAATGGAATGGAATGGAATGGAACGGTAAGGCACTGAAAGAAATGGCATGGAATGGCATGGAATGGAATGGAAAAGAATGGAAATTGAACGGGATGGAATTGCATAGAATAGGAATGGCATGGAATGGAATGGAATGGAATGGAATGGAATGGAATGGAATGGAATGGAACGAGATGGAATGGAAATGGAATGGGATGAAGTGGGGTGGAAATGGAATGGGATGTGTTTAATGGGATGGGATGGGATGGGATGGAATGGAATGGAATGGAATGGAATGGAATGGAATGGAATGGAATGGAATGGAATGGAATGGAATTGAACGGCGTGGAATGGAATGGAATGGGATGGAATGGGATGGGATGGAATGGAATGGAATGGGATGGAATGGAATGGAATGGAATGGAATGGAATGGAATGGAATGGAATGGAATGGAATGGGATGGAATGGAATTGAATTGAATGGAATGGAATGAAACGGAAAGGCACTGAAAGAACTGGCATGGAATGGAATGGAAAAGAATGGAAATTGAACGGGATGGAATTGCATAGAATAGGAATGGAATGGAATGGAATGGAATGGAATGGAATGGAATGGAATGGAATGGAATGGAATGGAATGGAATGGAATGGAATGGAATGGTGCGAGGTGGAATGGAAATGAAATGGGATGGAGTGGGGTGGAAATTGGGATGGGATGTGTTCTGATGGGATGGGATGGGATGGGATGTGATGGGATGGGATGGGATGGAATGGAATGCAATGGAATGGAATGGAACGGCGTGGAATGGAAAGGCATGGAATGTAACGGAACGGAACAGAAAGGAATGAAATGGAATGCTATGGCATGGCATGGAATGGAATGGAATGGAATGGAATGGAATGGAATGGAATGGAATGGAATGGAATAAGATGGAATGGAAGAAATGGGATGGAAATGGAATGGGATGGCATGGAATGGAATGGAATGGAATGGAATGGAATGGCATGGAATGGAATGGAATGGAATGGAATGGAATGGAATTGGAATGGGATGGGATGGAATAGAACAGGAATGGAATGGAATGGAATGGAATGCAATGGAATGGAATGGAATGGAATGGAATGGAATGGAAGGGAATGGAATGGAATGGCGTGGAATGGAATGGAATTGGAATGGGATGGATGTGGGATGGGATGGGATGGTATGGGATGGAATGGAATGGAATGGAATGGAATGGAATGGAATGGAATGGAATGGAATGGAATGGAATGGAATGGCATAGAATGGGAATGGAATGGAAGAAATGGGATGGAAATGGAATGGAATGGAATGGAATGGCATGGAAAGGAATGGAATGGAATGGAATGGAATGGAATGGAATGGAATGGAATGGAATGGAATGGAATGGAATGGAACGGAATGGAAAGGCATGGAATGGAATGGAATGGAATGGAATGGAATGGAATGGAATGGAATGGAATGGAATTGAACGGAAAGGCACTGAAAGAAATGGCATGGAATGGCATGGAATGGAATGGAATGGAAAAGAATGGAAATTGAACGGGATGTAATTGCATAGAATAGGAATGGAATGGAATGGAATGGAATGGAATGGAATGGAATGGAATGGAATGGAATGGAGTCGTATGGAAAGGAACGAGATGGAATGGAAATGGAATGGAATGGAATGGAATGGCATAGAATGGGAATGGAATGGAAGAAATGGGATGGAAATGGAATGGAATGGAATGGAATGGCATGGAATGGAATGGAATGGAATGGAATGGAATGGAACGGAATGGAAAGGCATGGAATGGAATGGAATGGAATGGAATGGAATGGAATGGAATGGAATGGATTGGAATGGAATGGAACGGAATGGAATGGCATGGAATGGAATGGAATGGAATGGAATGGAAAGGAATGGAATGGAATTGGAATGGGATGGGATGGAATAGAACAGGAATGGAATGGAATGGAATGGAATGGAATGGAATGGAATGGAATGGAATGGAATGGAATTGGAATGGGATGGAAGTGGGATGGGATGGGATGGGATGAGATGGGATGGGATGGAATGGAATGGAATGGAATGGAATGGAATGGAATGGAATGGAATGGAATGGAATGGAATGGAAGGGAATGGAATGGAATGGCGTGGAATGGAATGGAATTGGAATGGGATGGATGTGGGATGGGATGGGATGGGATGGGATGGGATGGGATGGAATGGAATGGAATGGAATGGAATGGAATGGAATGGAATGGAATGGAATGGAATGGAATGGAATGGCATGGAATGGAATGGCATAGAATAGGAATGGAATGGAATGTTATGGCATGATATGAAACGGAATGGAATTTTATGGCATGATATGAAATGGAATGGAATGGAATGTAATGAAATGTAATGGAATGGAATGGCATGGAATGGAATGGAATGGAATGGAATGGAAATGAATGGAATGGAATGGAATGGAATGGAATGGAATGGAATGGAATGGAATGGGATGGAATGGTATAGAATAGGAATGGAATGGAATGGAATGGAATGGAATGGAATGGAATGGAATGGAATGGAATGGAATGGAATGGAATGGCATGGCATGGAATGGCATGGAATGGAATTGAATAGATTGGAATGGATTGGAATGGAATGAAATGGAATGGAATGGGATGGAAATGGAATGGAATGGAATGGAATGGAATGGAATGGAATGGAATGGAATGGAATGGAATGGAATGGAATGGAATGGAGAGGCACTGAATGGAATAGCATGAAATGGCATGAAATGGAATGGAACGGAATGGAGATGGAATGGGACGGAATTGCATGGAATAGGTGGGGAATGGAATGGAATGGAATGGAATGGAATGGAATGGAATGGAATGGAATGGAATGGAATGGAATGGAATGGAATGGAATGGAATGGAATGGAATGGAAGGGAATGGAATGGAATGGAAGGGAATGGAATGGAATGGCATTGAATGGGATGGAAGTGGGAATGGATGGGACGGGATGGGATGGGATTGGATTTAATGGAATGGAATGGAATGGACTGGAATGGAATTGAATGGAATGGAATGGCATGGGATGGAAAAGAAATGGGATTGAATGCGATGGAAATGGGATGGAATGGAATGGAATGGAATGGAATGGAATGGAAAGGCATGGAAGGGCATGGCATGGAATGAAATGGAGTGGAATGGAATGGAATGGAATGGAATGGAATGGAATGGAATGGAATGGAATGGAATGGGATGGAATGGAATAGAATGGGATGGAATTGCATAGAATAGGATTGGAATGGAGTGGGATGGAAATGGGATGGCATGGCATGGCATGGCATGGCATGGAATGGAATGGAATGGAATGGAATGGAATGGAATGGAATGGAATGGAATGGAATGGAATGGAACGAAACGAGATGGAATGGAAATGGAATGGGATGGAGTGGGGTGGAAATGGAATGGGATGTGTTTAATGGGATGGAATGGGATGAGATGGGATGGGATGGAATGGAATGGAATGGAATGGAATGGAATGGGAATGGAATGGAATGGACTTGAATGGAATGCTTTAGAATTCAATGATATGGAATGGAATGGAATGGAATGGATTAGAATGGCATTTAATGGCATGCAATGGAGTAGGATCGGAGTGGAATGGATGGTTATGGCAATGTATAGAATAGAATGGAGTGGAATGGAATTGAATGGAATGGAATAGAATGGGATGGAATGGCATGGAATGTCATGGCATTGCATGGCATGGAACAGAATGGCATGGAAAGGAATGGCATGGTATTGCATACAATAGGAATGGAATGGAATGGAATGGAATGGAATGGAATGGAATGGAATGGAATGGAATGGAGTGGCATGGTATGGAATGGTACTAAAGGGAATTCAATGGAATGCTATGGAACGGGAAACAGTGGGATAGAATGGATTGGAAAGGAATGGCATGAAATTGCATGGAATGGAATGGGATCAAAATGGAATAAGATGAAATGGGATGGAAATGGAATGGGATGTAATGGAATGGAATTGAAAGGAACGGAATGGAATGGAATGCAATGCAATGGAATGGAACGGAAAGGAACGGAATGGAATGGAATGGAATGGAAGGGAATGGAATGGAATGGAATGGAATGGAATGGAATGGAATGGAATGGAATGGAGTGGCATGGTATGGAATGGTACTAAAGGGAATTCAATGGAATGCTATGGTACGGGAAACAGTGGGATAGAATGGATTGGAAAGGAATGGCATGAAATTGCATGGAATGGAATGGGATCAAAATGGAATAAGATGAAATGGGATGGAAATGGAATGGGATGTAATGGAATGGAATTGAAAGGAACGGAATGGAATGGAATGAAATGCAATGGAATGGAACGGAAAGGAACGGAATGGAATGGAATGGAATGGAAGGGAATGGAATGGAATGGAATGGAATGGAATGGAATGGAATGGAATGGAATGGAATGGAAAGAAAAGGGGATGGAATGGGATGGGAATGGAATGGAATGGAACGGAAAGGCACTGAAAGAACTGGCATGCTATGGAATGGAAAAGAATGGAAATTGAACGGGATGGAATTGCATAGAATAGGTATGGAATGGAATGGAATGGAATGGAATGGAATGGAATGGAATGGAATGGAGCGAGGTGGAATGGAAATGAAATGGGATGGAGTGGGGTGGAAATTGGGATGGGATGTGTTCTGATGGGATGGGATGGGATGGGATGGGATGGGATGGGATGGAATGGAATGGAATGGAATGGAATGGAATGGAATGGAATGGAATGGGAATGGAATGGAATGGACATGAATGGAATGCATTAGAATTCAATGATATGGAATGGAATGGAATGGATTGGAATGGCATTTAATGGCATGCAATGGAGTAGGATTGGAATGGAATGGAAGGTTATGGCAATGTATAGAATAGAATGGAGTGGAATGGAATGGAATTGAATGGAATGGAATGGAATGGAATGGAATGGAATGGAATGGAATGGAATGGAATGGAATGGAATGGAACGGAAAGGCACGGAAAGAACTGGCATGGAATGGAATGGAAAAGAATGGAAATTGAACGGGATGGAATTGCATAGAATAAGTATGGAATGGAATGGAATGGAATGGAATGGAATGGAATGGAATGGAATGGAATGGAATGGAATGGAATGGAATGGAGCGAGGTGGAATGGAAATGAAATGGGATGGAGTGGGGTGGAAATTGGGATGGGATGTGTTCAGATGGGATGGGACGGGATGGGATGGGATGGAATGGAATGGAATGGAATGGAATGGAATGGAATGGAATGGAATGGAATGGAATGGAATGGAACGGCGTGGAATGGAAAGGCATGGAATGTAACGGAACGGAACAGAAAGGAATGAAATTAAATTCTATGGCATGGAATGGAATGGAATGGAATGGAATGGAATAAGATGGAATGGAAGAAATGGGATGGAAATGGAATGGAATGGAATGGAATGGAATAAGATGGAATGGAAGAAATGGGATGGAAATGGAATGGAATGGAATGGAATGGAATGGAATGGCATGGAATGGAATGGAATGGAATAGAATGGAATGGAATGGAATGGAATTGGAATGGGATGGGATGGAATAGAACCGGAATGGAATGGAATGGAATGGAATGGAATGGAATGGAATGGAATGGAATGGAATGGAATGGAATGGAAGGGAATGGAATGGAATGGCGTGGAATGGAATGGAATTGGAATGGGATGGAAGTGGGATGGGATGGGATGGGATGGGATGGAATGGAACGGAACGGAATGGAATGGAATGGAATGGAATGGAATGGAACGGCATAGAATAGGAATGGAATGGAATGTTATGGCATGATATGAAATGGAATGGAATTTTATGGCATGATATGAAATGGAATGGAATGGAATGGAAGGGAAGGGAATGGAATGGAATGGAAGGGAATGGAATGGAATGGAATGGCATTAAATGGGATGGAAGTGGGAATGGATGGGACGGGATGGGATGGGATTGGATTTAATGGAATGGAATGGAATGGAATGGAATGGAATGGAATGGAATGGAATGGAATGGAATGGAATGGAATTGAATGGAATGGAATGGCATGGGATGGAAAAGAAATGGGATGGAAAGGGATGGAAATGAAATGGGATTGAATGGGATGGAAATGGGATGGGATGGGATGGGATGGGATGGGATGGGATGGGATGGGATGGAATGGAATGGAATGGAATGGAATGGAATGGAATGGAATGGAATGGAATGGAATGGAATGGAATGGAATGAAAAGGCATGGAAGGGCATGGCATGGAATGAAATGGAGTGGAATGGAACGGAATGGAATGGAATGGAATGGAATGGAATGGAATGGAATGGAATGGAATGGAATGGAATGGAATGGAATGGAATGGGATGGAATAGAATGGGATGGAATTGCATAGAATAGGATTGGAATGGAATGGGATGGAAATGGGATGGCATGGCATGGCATGGCATGGCATGGCATGGAATGGAATGGAATGGAATGGAATGGAATGGAATGGAATGGAATGGAATGGAATGGAATGGAATGGAATGGAATGGAATGGAATGGGATGGAATAGAATGGGATGGAATTGCATAGAATAGGATTGGAATGGAATGGGATGGAAATGGGATGGCATGGCATGGCATGGAATGGAATGGGATGGAATGGAATGGAATGGAATGGAATGGAATGGAATGGAATGGCATGGAATGGAACGGAAAGGCACTGAAAGAAATGGCATGGAATGGCATGGAATGGAATGGAATGGAAAAGAATGGAAATTGAACGGGATGGAATTGCATAGAATAGGAATGGAATGGAATGGAATGGAATGGAATGGAATGGAATGGAATGGAATGGAATGGAATGGAATGGAATGGAATGGAATGGAACGAGATGGAATGGAAATGAAATGGGATGGAGTGGGGTGGAAATGGAATGGGATGTGTTTAATGGGATGGGATGGGATGAGATGGGATGGGATGGAATGGAATGGAATGGAATGGAATGGAATGGGAATGGAACGGAATGGACTTGAATGGAATGCATTAGAATTCAATGATATGGAATGGAATGGAATGGATTGGAATGGCATTTAATGGCATGCAATGGAGTAGGATCGGAATGGAATGGAAGGTTATGGCAATGTATAGAATAGAATGGAGTGGAATGGAATGGAATGGAATGGAATGGAATGGAATGGAATAGAATGGGATGGAATGGCATGGAATGTCATGGCATTGCATGGCATGGAACAGAATGGCATGGAAAGGAATGGCATGGTATTGCATACAATAGGAATGGAATGGAATGGAATGGAATGGAATGGAATGGAATGGAATGGAATGGAATGGAATGGAATGGAATGGAGTGGCATGGTATGGAATGGTACTAAAGGGAATTCAATGGAATGCTATGGAACGGGAAACAGTGGGATAGAATGGATTGGAAAGGAATGGCATGAAATTGCATGGAATGGAATGGGATCAAAATGGCATAAGATGAAATGGGATGGAAATGGAATGGGATGTAATGGAATGGAATTGAAAGGAACGGAATGGAATGGAATGCAATGCAATGGAATGGAACGGAAAGGAACGGAATGGAATGGAATGGAATGGAATGGAAGGGAATGGAATGGAATGGAATGGAATGGACAGGAATGGAATGGAATGGAATGGCATGGAATGTCATGGCATTGCATGGCATGGAACAGAATGGGATGGAAAGGAATGGCACGGTATTCAATACAATAGGAATGGAATGGAATGGAATGGAATAGAATGGAATGGAATGGGATGGAAAACCATAGAATACGAATGGAATGGAAGGGAAAGGAACGGAACGGAACGGAGTGGAACGGAATGGAATGGAATGGAATGGAATGGAATGGAATGGAATGGAATGGAATGGAATGGAATCAAAATGGAATAAGAAGAAATTGTATGGAAATGGAATGGGATGGAATGGAATGGAATGGAATGGAATGGAATGGAATGGAATGGAATGGAATGGAATGGAATGGCATTGCATGGCATGGAACAGAATGGCATGGAAAGGAATGGCACGGTATTGCATACAATAGGAATGGAATGGAATGGAATGGAATGGAATGGAATGGAATGGAATGGAATGGAATGGAATGGAATGGAATGGAATGGAATGGAAAGGAGTGGAGCGGCATGGTATGGATTGGCACTAAAGGGAATTCAGTGTAATGCTATGGAATGGGAAAGAGTGGGACAAAATGGATTGGAAAGGAATGGCATGAAATTGCATGGAAAGGAATGGAATTAATGGAATGGAACGGAATAGAATGGAACGGAATGGATTGCAATATATTTCAATAGGATGGAATGGAATGGAATGGAATGGAATGGAATAGGACGGAATGGAATGTGATTAAATGTGATGGAATTGCGTGCCACGGAATGGAATGAAATGGAATGGAATGGAATGGAATGGAATGGAATGGAATGGAATGGAATGGAATGGAATGGAATGGAATGGAATGGAATGGAATGGAAAGAAAAGGGGATGGAATGGGATGGGAATGGAATGGAATGGACTTGAATGGAATGCATTAGAATTCAATGATATGGAATGGAATGGAATGGATTGGAATGGCATTTAATGGCATGCAATGGAGTAGGATCGGAATGGAATGGAAGGTTATGGCAATGTATAGAATAGAATGGAGTGGAATGGAATGGAATGGAATGGAATGGAATGGAATGGAATGGAATGGAATGGAATGGAATGGAATGGAACGGAAAGGCACGGAAAGAACTGGCATGGAATGGAATGGAAAAGAATGGAAATTGAACGGGATGGAATTGCATAGAATATGTATGGAATGGAATGGAATGGAATGGAATGGAATGGAATGGAATGGAATGGAATGGAGCGAGGTGGAATGGAAATGAAATGGGATGGAGTGGGGTGGAAATTGGGATGGGATGTGTTCTGATGGGATGGGATGGGATGGAATGGGATGGGATGGGATGGAATGGAATGGAATGGAATGGAATGGAATGGAATGGAATGGAATGGAATGGAATGGAATGGAACGGCGTGGAATGGAAAGGCATGGAATGTAACGGAACGGAACAGAAAGGAATGAAATGGAATTCTATGGCATGGAATGGAATGGAATGGAATGGAATAAGATGGAATGGAAGAAATGGGACGGA
This sequence comes from Acanthiza pusilla, assembly GCA_036630365.1. Classification (NCBI taxonomy): domain Eukaryota; kingdom Metazoa; phylum Chordata; class Aves; order Passeriformes; family Acanthizidae; genus Acanthiza; species Acanthiza pusilla. The sequence continues at coordinate 75,237 of JAXCHO010000066.1, forward strand.
AATGGAATGGAATGGAATGGAATGGCATGGAATGGAATGGAATGGAATGGAATGGAATGGAATGGAATGGAATGGCATGGAATGGAATGGAATGGAATGGAATGGAATGGAATTGGAATGGGATCGGATGGAATAGAACCGGAATGGAATGGAATGGAATGGAAGGGAATGGAATGGAATGGAATGGAATGGAATGGAATGGAATGGAATGGAATGGAATGGAAGGGAATGGAATGGAATGGCGTGGAATGGAATGGAATTGGAATGGGATGGAAGTGGGATGGGATGGGATGGAATGGAATGGAATGGAATGGAATGGAATGGAATGGAATGGAATGGAATGGAATGGAATGGCATAGAATACGAATGGAATGGAATGTTATGGCATGATATGAAATGGAATGGAATTTTATGGCATGATATGAAATGGAATGGAATGGAATGGAAGGGAAGGGAAGGGAATGGAATGGAATGGAATGGAATGGAATGGAATGGAATGGAATGGAATTGAATGGGATGGAAGTGGGAATGGATGGGACGGGATGGGATGGGATTGGATTTAATGGAATGGAATGGAATGGACTGGAATGGAATGGAATTGAATGGAATGGAATGGCATGGGATGGAAAAGAAATGGGATGGAAAGGGATGGAAATGAAATGGGATTGAATGGGATGGAAATGGGATGGGATGGGATGGGATGGGATGGAATGGAATGGAATGGAATGGAATGGCATGGAATGGCATGGAATGGAATGGAATGGAATGGAATGGAATGGAATGGAATGGAATGGAATGGAATGGAAAGGCATGGAAGGGCATGGCATGGAATGAAATGGAGTGGAATGGAATGGAACGGAACGGAACGGAACGGAATGGAATGGAATGGAATGGAATGGAATGGAATGGAATGGAATGGAATGGAATGGAATGGAATGGAATGGAATGGAATGGGATGGAATAGAATGGGATGGAATTGCATAGAATAGGATTGGAATGGAATCGGATGGAAATGGGATGGCATGGCATGGCATGGCGCGGCATGGAATGGAATGGAATGGAATGGAATGGAATGGAATGGAATGGAATGGAACGGAAAGGCACTGAAAGAAATGGCATGGAATGGCATGGAATGGAATGGAATGGAAAAGAATGGAAATTGAACGGGATGGAATTGCATAGAATAGGAATGGAATGGAATGGAATGGAATGGAATGGAATGGAATGGAATGGAATGGAATGGAATGGAATGGAATGGAACGAGATGGAATGGAAATGGAATGGGATGGAGTGGGGTGGAAATGGAATGGGATGTGTTTAATGAGATGGGATGGGATGAGAAGGGATGGAATGGAATGGAATGGAATGGAATGGCATGGAATGGAATGGAATGGAATGGAATGGAATGGAATGGAATGGAATGAAATGGAATGGAATGGAATGGAATGGAACGGCATGGAATGGAACGGCATGGAATGGAATGGAATGGAATGGAATGGAATGGAATGGAATGGAATGGAATGGAATGGAAAGGAATGGAATGGAATGAGATGGAATGGTATAGAATAGGAATGGAATGGAATGGAATGGAATGGAATGGAATGGAATGGAATGGAATGGAACGGAAAGGCACGGAAAGAACTGGCATGGAATGGAATGGAAAAGAATGGAAATTGAACGGGATGGAATTGCATAGAATAGGTATGGAATGGAATGGAATGGAATGGAATGGAATGGAATGGAATGGAATGGAATGGAATGGAATGGAATGGAATGGAATGGAATGGAATGGAATGGAATGGAATGGTGCGAGGTGGAATGGAAATGAAATGGGATGGAGTGGGGTGGAAATTGGGATGGGATGTGTTCAGATGGGATGGGACGGGATGGGATGGGATGGAATGGAATGGAATGGAATGGAATGGAATGGAATGGAATGGAATGGAATGGAACGGCGTGGAATGGAAAGGCATGGAATGTAACGGAACGGAACAGAAAGGAATGAAATTAAATTCTATGGCATGGAATGGAATGGAATGGAATGGAATGGAATGGAATGGAATAAGATGGAATGGAAGAAATGGGATGGAAATGGAATGGAATGGAATGGAATGGAATGGAATAAGATGGAATGGAAGAAATGGCATGGAAATGGAATGGAATGGAATGGAATGGAATGGAATGGAATGGAATGGCATGGAATGGAATGGATTGGAATAGAATGGAATGGAATGGAATGGAATTGGAATGGGATGGGATGGAATAGAACCGGAATGGAATGGAATGGAATGGAATGGAATGGAATGGAATGGAATGGAATGGAATGGAATGGAATGGAATGGAATGGAATGGAAGGGAATGGAATGGAATGGCGTGGAATGGAATGGAATTGGAATGGGATGGAAGTGGGATGGGATGGGATGGGATGGAATGGAACGGAACGGAATGGAATGGAATGGAATGGAATGGAATGGAATGGAATGGAATGGAATGGAATGGCATGGAATGGAATGGCATAGAATAGGAATGGAATGGAATGTTATGGCATGATATGAAAAGGAATGGAATTTTATGGCATGATATGAAATGGAATGGAATGGAATGGAATGGAAGGGAATGGAATGGAATGGAAGGGAATGGAATGGAATGGAATGGCATTGAATGGGATGGAAGTGGGAATGGATGGGACGGGATGGGATGGGATTGGATTTAATGGAATGGAATGGAATGGAATGGAATGGAATGGAATGGAATGGAATGGAATGGAATGGAATGGAATGGAATGGGATGGAATAGAATGGGATGGAATTGCATAGAATAGGATTGGAATGGAATGGGATGGAAATGGGATGGCATGGCATGGCATGGCATGGAATGGGATGGAATGGAATGGAATGGAATGGAATGGAATGGAATGGAATGGAATGGAATGGAATGGAATGGCATGGAATGGAACGGAAAGGCACTGAAAGAAATGGCATGGAATGGCATGGAATGGAATGGAATGGAAAAGAATGGAAATTGAACGGGATGGAATTGCATAGAATAGGAATGGAATGGAATGGAATGGAATGGAATGGAATGGAATGGAATGGAATGGAATGGAATGGAATGGAATGGAATGGAACGAGATGGAATGGAAATGAAATGGGATGGAGTGGGGTGGAAATGGAATGGGATGTGTTTAATGGGATGGGATGGGATGAGATGGGATGGGATGGAATGGAATGGAATGGAATGGAATGGAATGGAATGGAATGGAATGGGAATGGAATGGAATGGACTTGAATGGAATGCATTAGAATTCAATGATATGGAATGGAATGGAATGGATTGGAATGGCATTTAATGGCATGCAATGGAGTAGGATCGGAATGGAATGGAAGGTTATGGCAATGTATAGAATAGAATGGAGTGGAATGGAATGGAATGGAATGGAATAGAATGGGATGGAATGGCATGGAATGTCATGGCATTGCATGGCATGGAACAGAATGGCATGGAAAGGAATGGCATGGTATTGCATATAATAGGAATGGAATGGAATGGAATGGAATGGAATGGAATGGAATGGAATGGAATGGAATGGAATGGAATGGAATGGAATGGAGTGGCATGGTATGGAATGGTACTAAAGGGAATTCAATGGAATGCTATGGAACGGGAAACAGTGGGATAGAATGGATTGGAAAGGAATGGCATGAAATTGCATGGAATGGAATGGGATCAAAATGGCATAAGATGAAATGGGATGGAAATGGAATGGGATGTAATGGAATGGAATTGAAAGGAACGGAATGGAATGGAATGCAATGCAATGGAATGGAACGGAAAGGAACGGAATGGAATGGAATGGAATGGAAGGGAATGGAATGGAATGGAATGGAATGGACAGGAATGGAATGGAATGGAATGGCATGGAATGTCATGGCATTGCATGGCATGGAACAGAATGGGATGGAAAGGAATGGCACGGTATTCAATACAATAGGAATGGAATGGAATGGAATGGAATAGAATGGAATGGAATGGGATGGAAAACCATAGAATACGAATGGAATGGAAGGGAAAGGAACGGAACGGAACGGAGTGGAACGGAATGGAATGGAATGGAATGGAATGGAATGGAATGGAATGGAATGGAATGGAATGGAATGAAATGGAATGGAATGGAATCAAAATGGAATAAGAAGAAATTGTATGGAAATGGAATGGGATGTAATGGAATGGAATGGAATGGAATGGAATGGAATGGAATGGAATGGAATGGAATGGAATGGAATGGAATGTCATGGCATTGCATGGCATGGAACAGAATGGCATGGAAAGGAATGGCACGGTATTGCATACAATAGGAATGGAATGGAATGGAATGGAATGGAATGGAATGGAATGGAATGGAATGGAATGGAATGGAATGGAATGGAATGGAAAGGAGTGGAGCGGCATGGTATGGATTGGCACTAAAGGGAATTCAGTGTAATGCTATGGAATGGGAAAGAGTGGGACAAAATGGATTGGAAAGGAATGGCATGAAATTGCATGGAAAGGAATGGAATTAATGGAATGGAACGGAATAGAATGGAACGGAATGGAATGCAATATATTTGAATAGGATGGAATGGAATGGAATGGAATGGAATAGGACGGAATGGAATGTGATTAAATGTGATGGAATTGCCTGCCACGGAATGGAATGGAATGGAATGGAATGGAATGGAATGGAATGGAATGGAATGGAATGGAAAGAAAAGGGGATGGAATGGGATGGGAATGGAATGGAATGGACTTGAATGGAATGCATTAGAATTCAATGATATGGAATGGAATGGAATGGATTGGAATGGCATTTAATGGCATGCAATGGAGTAGGATCGGAATGGAATGGAAGGTTATGGCAATGTATAGAATAGAATGGAGTGGAATGGAATGGAATGGAATGGAATGGAATGGAATGGAATGGAATGGAATGGAATGGAATGGAATGGAATGGAAAGGAAAGGCACGGAAAGAACTGGCATGGAATGGAATGGAAAAGAATGGAAATTGAACGGGATGGAATTGCATAGAATAGGAATGGAATGGAATGGAATGGAATGGAATGGAATGGAATGGAATGGAATGGAATGGAATGGAATGGAATGGAATGGAATGGAATGGAATGGAATGGAATGGAGCGAGGTGGAATGGAAATGAAATGGGATGGAGTGGGGTGGAAATTGGGATGGGATGTGTTCTGATGGGATGGGATGGGATGGAATGGGATGGGATGGGATGGGATGGAATGGAATGGAATGGAATGGAATGGAATGGAATGGAATGGAATGGAATGGAACGGCGTGGAATGGAAAGGCATGGAATGTAACGGAACGGAACAGAAAGGAATGAAAAGGAATTCTATGGCATGGAATGGAATGGAATGGAATGGAATAAGATGGAATGGAAGAAATGGGATGGAAATGGAATGGAATGGAATGGAATGGCATGGAATGGAATGGAATGGAATGGAATGGAATGGAATGGAATGGAATGGAATGGCATGGAATGGAATGGAATGGAATGGAATGGAATGGAATGGAATGGAATGGAATGGAATGGAATTGGAATGGGATCGGATGGAATAGAACCGGAATGGAATGGAATGGAATGGAATGGAATGGAATGGAATGGAATGGAATGGAATGGAATGGAACGGCGTGGAATGGAAAGGCATGGAATGGAATGGAAGGGAATGGAATGGAATGGCGTGGAATGGAATGGAATTGGAATGGGATGGAAGTGGGATGGGATGGGATGGAATGGAATGGAATGGAATGGAATGGAATGGAATGGAATGGAATGGAATGGAATGGAATGGAATGGAATGGCATGGAATGGAATGGCATAGAATAGGAATGGAATGGAATGTTATGGCATGATATGAAATGGAATGGAATTTTATGGCATGATATGAAATGGAATGGAATGGAATGGAAGGGAAGGGAAGGGAATGGAATGGAATGGAATGGAATGGAATGGAATGGAATGGAATGGAATGGAATGGAATGGAATTGAATGGGATGGAAGTGGGAATGGATGGGACGGGATGGGATGGGATTGGATTTAATGGAATGGAATGGAATGGACTGGAATGGAATGGAATTGAATGGAATGGAATGGCATGGGATGGAAAAGAAATGGGATGGAAAGGGATGGAAATGAAATGGGATTGAATGGGATGGAAATGGGATGGGATGGGATGGGATGGGATGGGATGGGATGGGATGGGATGGAATGGAATGGAATGGAATGGAATGGCATGGAATGGAATGGAATGGCATGGAATGGAATGGAATGGAATGGAATGGAATGGAATGGAATGGAATGGAATGGAATGGAATGGCATGGAAGGGCATGGCATGGAATGAAATGGAGTGGAATGGAATGGAACGGAACGGAATGGAATGGAATGGAATGGAATGGAATGGAATGGAATGGAATGGAATGGAATGGAATGGAATGGAATTGAATGGAATGGGATGGAATAGAATGGGATGGAATTGCATAGAATCGGATTGGAATGGAATCGGATGGAAATGGGATGGCATGGCATGGCATGGCGTGGCATGGAATGGAATGGAATGGAATGGAATGGAATGGAATGGAATGGAATGGAATGGAATGGAACGGAAAGGCACTGAAAGAAATGGCATGGAATGGCATGGAATGGAATGGAATGGAAAAGAATGGAAATTGAACGGGATGGAATTGCATAGAATAGGAATGGAATGGAATGGAATGGAATGGAATGGAATGGAATGGAACGGCATGGAATGGAACGGCATGGAATGGAATGGAATGGAATGGAATGGAATGGAATGGAATGGAATGGAATGGAAAGGAATGGAATGGAATGAGATGGAATGGTATAGAATAGGAATGGAATGGAATGGAATGGAATGGAATGGAATGGAATGGAATGGAATGGAATGGAATGGAATGGAATGGAATGGCATGGCATGGCATGGCATGGCATGGAATGGCATGGAATGGAATTGAATGGAATGGAATGGATTGGAATGGAATGGAATGGAATGGAATTGGATGGAATGGAATGGAATGGAATGGAATGGAATGGAATGGAATGGAATGGAATGGAATGGAAGGGAATGGAGAGGCACTGAATGGAATAGCATGAAATGGCATGAAATGGAATGGAACGGAATGGAGATGGAACGGGATGGAATTGCATGGAATAGGTGTGGAATGGAATGGAATGGAATGGAATGGAATGGAATGGAATGGAATGGAATGGAATGGAATGGAATGGAATGGAATGGAATGGAATGGAAGGGAATGGAAGGGAATGCAATGGAATGGCATTGAATGGATAGGAATGGGATGGAATGGGATGGAAGTGGGAATGGATGGGACGGGATGGGATGGGATTGGATTTAATGGAATGGAATGGAATGGACTGGAATGGAATGGAATGGAATTGAATGGAATGGAATGGCATGGGATGGAAAAGAAATGGGATGGAAAGGGATGGAAATGAAATGGGATTGAATGGGATGGAAATGGGATGGGATGGGATGGGATGGGATGGGATGGGATGGAATGGAATGGAATGGAATGGAATGGAATGGAATGGAATGGAATGGAATGGAAAGGCATGGAAGGGCATGGCATGGAATGAAATGGAGTGGAATGGAACGGAATGGAATGGAATGGAATGGAATGGAATGGAATGGAATGGAATGGAATGGAATGGAATGGAATAGAATGGGATGGAATTGCATAGAATAGGATTGGAATGGAATGGGATGGAAATGGAATGGCATGACATGGCATGGCATGGCATGGCATGGCATGGAATGGAATGGAATGGAATGGAATGGAATGGAATGGAATGGAATGGAATGGAACGGAAAGGCACTGAAAGAAATGGCATGGAATGGCATGGAATGGAATGGAATGGAAACGAATGGAAATTGAACGGGATGGAATTGCATAGAATAGGAATGGAATGGAATGGAATGGAATGGAATGGAATGGAATGGAATGGAATGGAATGGAATGGAATGGAATGGTATGGAATGGAACGAGATGGAATGGAAATGGAATGGGATGGAGTGGGGTGGAAATGGAATGAGATGTGTTTAATGGGATGGGATGGGATGGGATGGGATGGGATGGGATGGAATGGAATGGAATGGAATGGAACGGAATGGAATGGAATGGAATGGAATGGAATGGAATGGAATGGAATGGAATGGAATGGAATGGAATGGAAAGAAAAGGGGATGGAATGGGATGGGAATGGAATGGAATGGACTTGAATGGAATGCATTAGAATTCAATGATATGGAATGGAATGGAATGGATTGGAATGGCATTTAATGGCATGCAATGGAGTAGGATCGGAATGGAATGGAAGGTTATGGCAATGTATAGAATAGAATGGAGTGGAATGGAATGGAGTGGAATGGAATGGAATGGAATGGAATGGAATGGAATGGAATGGAATGGAATGGAATGGAATGGAATGGGATGGAATGGCATGGAATGTCATGGCATTGCATGGCATGGAACAGAATGGCATGGAAAGGAATGGCATGGTATTGCATACAATAGGAATGGAATGGAATGCAATGGAATGGAATGGAATGGAATGGAATGGAATGGAATGGAATGGAATGGAATGGAATGGAGCGAGGTGGAATGGAAATGAAATGGGATGGAGTTGGGTGGAAATTGGGATGGGATGTGTTCTGATGGGATGGGATGGGATGGGATGGGATGGGATGGGATGGGATGGAATGGAATGGAATGGAATGGAATGGAATGGAATGGGAATGTAATGGAATGGACTTGAATGGAATGCATTAGAATTCAATGATATGGAATGGAATGGAATGGAATGGATTGGAATGGCATTTAATGGCATGCAATGGAGTAGGATCAGAATGGAATGGAAGGTTATGGCAATGTATAGAATAGAATGGAGTGGAATGGAATGGAATGGAATGGAATAGAATGGGATGGAATGGCATGGAATGTCATGGCATTGCATGGCATGGAACAGAATGGCATGGAAAGGAATGGCATGGTATTGCATACAATAGGAATGGAATGGAATGGAATGGAATGGAATGGAATGGAATGGAATGGAATGGAATGGAATGGAGTGGCATGGTATGGAATGGTACTAAAGGGAATTCAATGGAATGCTATGGAACGGGAAACAGTGGGATAGAATGGATTGGAAAGGAATGGCATGAAATTGCATGGAATGGAATGGGATCAAAATGGAATAAGATGAAATGGGATGGAAATGGAATGGGATGTAATGGAATGGAATTGAAAGGAACGGAATGGAATGGAATGAAATGCAATGGAATGGAACGGAAAGGAACGGAATGGAATGGAATGGAATGGAATGGAAGGGAATGGAATGGAATGGAATGGAATGGAATGGACGGGAATGGAATGGAATGGAATGTCATGGAATGTCATGGCATTGCATGGCATGGAACAGAATGACATGGAAAGGAATGGCACGGTATTGCATACAATAGGAATGGAATGGAATGGAATAGAATGGAATGGAATGGGATGGAAAACCATAGAATACGAATGGAATGGAAGGGAAAGGAACGGAACGGAACAGAGTGGAACGGAATGGAATGGAATGGAATGGAATGGAATGGATTGGAATGGAATGGAATGGAATCAAAATGGAATAAGAAGAAATTGTATGGAAATGGAATGGGATGTAATGGGATGAAATGGAATGGAATGGAATGGAATGGAATGGAATGGAATGGAATGGAATGGAATGGAATGGAATGGAGTGGCATTGCATGGCATGGAACAGAATGGCATGGAAAGGAATGGCACGGTATTGCATTCTATAGGAATGGAATGGAATGGAATGGAATGGAATGGAATGGAATGGAATGGAATGGAATGGAATGGAATGGAAAGGAGTGGAGCGGCATGGTATGGATTGGCACTAAAGGGAATTCAGTGTAATGCTATGGAATGGGAAAGAGTGGGACAAAATGGATTGGAAAGGAATGGCATGAAATTGCATGGAAAGGAATGGAATTAATGGAATGGAACGGAATAGAATGGAACGGAATGGAATGCAATATATTTGAATAGGATGGAATGGAATGGAATGGAATGGAATGGAATAGGACGGAATGGAATGTGATTAAATGTGATGGAATTGCCTGCCACGGAATGGAATGGAATGAAATGGAATGGAATGGAATGGAATGGAATGGAATGGAATGGAATGGAATGGAATGGAATGGAAGGGAATGGAATGGAATGGAATGGAATGGACAGGAATGAAATGGAATGGAATGTCATGGAATGTCATGGCATTGCATGGCATGGAACAGAATGGCATGGAAATGAATGGCACAGTATTGCATACAATAGGAATGGAATGGAATGGAATGGAATGGAATAGAATGGAATGGAATGGGATGGAAAACCATAGAATACGAATGGAATGGAAGGGAACGGAACGGAACGGAACGGAGTGGAATGGAATGGAATGGAATGGAATGGAATGGAATGGAATGGAATGGAATGGAATGGAATGTCATGGCATTGCATGGCATGGAACAGAATGGCATGGAAAGGAATGGCACGGTATTGCATACAATAGGAATGGAATGGAATGGAATGGAATGGAATGGAATGGAATGGAATGGAATGGAATGGAAAGGAGTGGAGCGGCATGGTATGGATTGGCACTAAAGGGAATTCAGTGTAATGCTATGGAATGGGAAAGAGTGGGACAAAATGGATTGGAAAGGAATGGCATGAAATTGCATGGAAAGGAATGAAATTAATGGAATGGAACGGAATAGAATGGAACGGAATGGAATGCAATATATTTGAATAGGATGGAATGGAATGGAATGGAATGGAATGGAATAGGACGGAATGGAATGTGATTAAATGTGATGGAATTGCCTGCCACGGAATGGAATGAAATGGAATGGAATGGAATGGAACGGAACGGAACGGAATGGAATGGAATGAAATGGAATGGAATGGAATGGAATGGAATGGAATGGAATGGAATGGAATGGAATGGAATGGAATGGAAAGAAAAGGGGATGGAATGGGATGGGAATGGAATGGAATGGACTTGAATGGAATGCATTAGAATTCAATGATATGGAATGGAATGGAATGGATTGGAATGGCATTTAATGGCATGCAATGGAGTAGGATCGGAATGGAATGGAAGGCTATGGCAATGTATAGAATAGAATGGAGTGGAATGGAATGGAATGGAATGGAATGGCATGGAATGGAATGGAATGGAATGGAATGGAATGGAATGGAATGGAATGGAACGGAAAGGCACTGAAAGAACTGGCATGGAATGGAATGGAAAAGAATGGAAATTGAACGGGATGGAATTGAATAGAATAGGTATGGAATGGAATGGAATGGAATGGAATGGAATGGAATGGAATGGAATGGAATGGAATGGAGCGAGGTGGAATGGAAATGAAATGGGATGGAGTGGGGTGGAAATTGGGATGGGATGTGTTCTGATGGGATGGGATGGGATGGGATGGGATGGAATGGAATGGAATGGAATGGAATGGAAGGGAATGGAATGGAATTGGAATGGAATGGAACGGCTTGGAATGGAAAGGCATGGAATGTAACGGAACGGAACAGAAAGGAATGAAATGGAATGCTATGGCATGGAATGGAATGGAATGGAATGGAATAAGATGGAATGGAAGAAATGGGATGGAAATGGAATGGAATGGCATGGCATGGAATGGAATGCAATGGAATGGAATGGAATGGAATGGAATGGAATGGCATGGAATGGAATGGAATGGAATGGAATGGAATGGAATGGAATGGAATGGAATGGAATTGGAATGGGATGGGATGGAATAGAACCGGAATGGAATGGAATGGAATGGAATGGAATGGAATTGGAATGGAATGGAATGGAATGGAATGGCGTGGAATGGAATGGAATTGGAATGGGATGGAAGTGGGATGGGATGAGATGGAATGGAATGGAATGGAATGGAATGGAATGGAATGGAATGGAATGGAATGGAATGGAATGGAATGGCATGGAATGGAATGGCATAGAATAGGAATGGAATGGAATGTTATGGCATGATATGAAATGGAATGGAATTTTATGGCATGATATGAAATGGAATGGAATGGAATGGAATGGAATGGAATGGAATGGAATGGAATGGAATGGAATGGCATGGAATGGAATGGAATGGAATGGAATGGAATGGAATGGAATGGAATGGAACGGCATGGAATGGAACGGCATGGATTGGAATGGAATGGAATGGAATGGAATGGAATGGAATGGAATGGAATGGAATGGAATGGAAAGGAATGGAATGGAATGAGATGGAATGGTATAGAATAGGAATGGAATGGAATGGAATGGAATGGAATGGAATGGAATGGAATGGAATGGAATGGAATGGAATGGAATGGCATGGCATGGCATGGAATGGAATGGCATGGAATGGAATTGAATGGAATGGAATGGATTGTAATGGAATGGAATGGAATGGAATGGGATGGAATGGAATGGAATGGAATGGAATGGAATGGAATGGAATGGAATGGAATGTAAGGGAATGGAGAGGCACTGAATGGAATAGAATGAAATGGCATGAAATGGAATGGAACGGAATGGAGATGGAACGGGATGGAATTGTATGGAATAGGTGTGGAATGGAATGGAATGGAATGGAATGGAATGGAATGGAATGGAATGGAATGGAATGGAATGGAATGGAATGGAATGGAATGGAATGGAAGGGAATGGAAGGGAATGCAATGGAATGGCATTGAATGGATAGGAATGGGATGGAATGGGATGGAAGTGGGAATGGATGGGACGGGATGGGATGGGATTGGATTTAATGGAATGGAATGGAATGGACTGGAATGGAATGGAATGGAATTGAATGGAATTGAATGGCATGGGATGGAAAAGAAATGGGATGGAAAGGGATGGAAATGAAATGGGATTGAATGGGATGGAAATGGGATGGGATGGGATGGGATGGGATGGGATGGGATGGGATGGAATGGAATGGAATGGAATGGAATGGAATGGAATGGAATGGAATGGAATGGAATGGAATGGAATGGAGTGGAATGGAATGGAAAGGCATGGAAGGGCATGGCATGGAATGAAATGGAGTGGAATGGAACGGAATGGAATGGAATGGAATGGAATGGAATGGAATGGAATGGAATGGAATGGAATGGAATGGAATGGAATAGAATGGGATGGAATTGCATAGAATAGGATTGGAATGGAATGGGATGGAAATGGAATGGCATGACATGGCATGGCATGGCATGGCATGGCATGGAATGGAATGGAATGGAATGGAATGGAATGGAATGGAATGGAATGGAATGGAATGGAATGGAATGGAATGGAACGGAAAGGCACTGAAAGAAATGGCATGGAATGGCATGGAATGGAATGGAATGGAATGGAAAAGAATGGAAATTGAACGGGATGGAATTGCATAGAATAGGAATGGAATGGAATGGAATGGAATGGAATGGAATGGAATGGAATGGAATGGAATGGAATGGAATGGAATGGAATGGTATGGAATGGAACGAGATGGAATGGAAATGGAATGGGATGGAGTGGGGTGGAAATGGAATGAGATGTGTTTAATGGGATGGGATGGGATGGGATGGGATGGGATGGAATGGAATGGAATGGAATGGAATGGAGTGGAATGGAATGGAATGGAATGGAATGGAATGGAATGGAATGGAATGGAAAGAAAAGGGGATGGAATGGGATGGGAATGGAATGGAATGGACTTGAATGGAATGCATTAGAATTCAATGATATGGAATGGAATGGAATGGATTGGAATGGCATTTAATGGCATGCAATGGAGTAGGATCGGATTGGAATGGAAGGTTATGGCAATGTATAGAATAGAATGGAGTGGAATGGAATGGAATGGAATGGAATGGAATGGAATGGAATGGAATGGAATGGCATGGAATGTCATGGCATTGCATGGCATGGAACAGAATGGCATGGAAAGGAATGGCATGGTATTGCATACAATAGGAATGGAATGGAATGGAATGGAATGGAATGGAATGGAATGGAATGGAATGGTGCGAGGTGGAATGGAAATGAAATGGGATGGAGTTGGGTGGAAATTGGGATGGGATGTGTTCTGATTGGATGGGATGGGATGGGATGGGATGGGATGGGATGGGATGGAATGGAATGGAATGGAATGGAATGGAATGGAATGGAATGGAATGGAATGGAATGGAATGGAATGGAATGGAACGGCGTGGAATGGAAAGGCATGGAATGTAACGGAACGGAACAGAAAGGAATGAAATGGAATGCTATGGCATGGAATGGAATGGAATGGAATGGAATAAGATGGAATGGAAGAAATGGGATGGAAATGGAATGGAATGGAATGGAATGGCATGGAATGGAATGGAATGGAATGGAATGGAATGGAATGGCATGGAATGGAATGGAATGGAATGGAATTTAATGGAATGGAATGGAATGGAATGGAATTGGAATGGGATGGGATGGAATAGAACCGGAATGGAATGGAATGGAATGGAAGGGAATGGAATTGAATGGAATGGAATGGAATGGAATGGCGTGGAATGGAATGGAATGGAATGGAATGGAATAAGATGGAATGGAAGAAATGGGATGGAAATGGAATGGAATGGAATGGCATGGCATGGAATGGAATGGAATGGAATGGAATGGAATGGAATGGAATGGAATGGAATGGCATGGAATGGAATGGAATGGAATGGAATGGAATGGAATGGAATGGAATTGGAATGGGATGGGATGGAATAGAACCGGAATGGAATGGAATGGAATGGAATGGAATGGAATGGAATGGAATGGAATGGAATGGAATGGAATGGAATGGCGTGGAATGGAATGGAATTGGAATGGTATGGAAGTGGGATGGGATGGGATGGGATGGAATGGAATGGAATGGAATGGAATGGAATGGAATGGAATGGAATGGAATGGAATGGAATGGAATGGAATGGAATGGCATGGAATGGCATAGAATAGGAATGGAATGGAATGTTATGGCATGTGCCGCGGCCCGAAGTGTTGGGAGTGAAACAACACACCAATATGATGTGGAATCAAGCTCCATTTATTGATGATTTTTGACAGTCTTTTATACATAATTCTGTTCTATACAAGTAAAAAGCAAGCTACTCATTGGTTAAACAATTCTTTCTCACGCTTAAGCAAAACTAATGATTGGTTGGCACAATTTTAGTAATATTCAGCTTTTGCAGTTAATTTCTAAGTTTTTCCCAGCTTTGTCTTTTGATGACTTCTTTTTTATCATATCTTACTGTTTCATATCTACTTGGACAGTACAGACCATCCTTGTAACATATTTTCTATTGCAACACTTACTTCTTCAGAACAAGAACAAACTAACCTTGCTTATTGCTACATTTACAAATGTTAACAAGAACTTGCTACAAATGTTCATAATGGTGCATTATTCCCAGGGCCCCAACATCTCCCCCTCTTTTTTCAAAAATGGCATGAGCGATATCTTCCATCCTTCGCACAAGACATTGCAACATGCAAGGCCCAAACGAGCAACACAAAAAGAGCTAAAGCAACGGTGCTCCAAGTGTCATTAGCAAACTCTTAATCCAAGGGGCAATATTTCCAAAAATCGAATCAAACCAGGAGTCTAAAGGGTTACTAACTGTTCGGATTTTATCCACATGTTCTCTGAGCCATTGTAACTCTGCATGAACAGACTTGCTGTGATCGGAAAGATTGAAACAACACATCCCCTTAAACTCCTCACATCTGTGACCTTGTGCCAATAACAAGAAATCTATCGCTGCTCGATTTTGCAAAACTGAATGCCGCAGGCTATCCATATCTTCTGATAGTTGTTCTAAAATTGCAGTGGTCGTATTGGATTGTTTAACAACCCAACAAGCCAATTTGTTAATAGTGCTGAGTGCATGAGCTGTACCTAGTGACGATACTATAGCGGCAAAAACTCGTGCTGTTGGTCCCCAAATTTCCACATCATCGTTGCAGTCAGATGAAAGAGTGTCAAGGCCACGTTTAACTCGATTTTGTCTCAATTTCATTGCCATTGTCTTATTCATTGCTAATAACGCCAATTTGCCTAAGTAACAAGGGCCTCCTTGTGCATAACGTGGTATGGCATGCCAAGCACGATCTCCACATATGAGAAAGACTCCTGTTGGAAGTGCTAAAGCACTATCATTTGCCCAGATTTTTATGTGGTTGCTACCCCATCCATAAGGAGAATCTCCACAGTGAGCAGTAGCATTTGCAAATACAGAACTGTGTGGAGTGAGCATGGTAAAACTATCGTTCACATATCTTTGATAACTTCCCAGATATACACATCCAGTTTCTTTTGCATCATGATCTAACTGTCGGCTTCCTAACAAGTCTAACTCTTGGGGGTCCCATGGTAAAGGCACCTTCAAGCTTGATAAAAGCAAAGCAGTGCAGTGGCTTGTATTCTTGGCTTCGGAACAATTTTTAGTAGCATACTGAGAAAAGCTGTTAGCATCAAAACCTGGAACTCTTATCAAGCAAGTACGAAAAGGATCAGTAGCTGAAGCCAGTGATAAACAAAATGCTGTATTACCAGTTTCTCTAGCCCAGGTAACCCATAAATTCTTTCTTGGCTCTATTTTAGTCAGCAAGCTTTCACTATCTAGTACGCTTAAAAGAGTTAAGATTACGATCCCAGTTTTCATATTCATCAAAGAATTCTGATTCAGCTTTGCTAAAGCAATAATCAACAGTTTGAGTATATACCAATAATTTTAGCTGAAGAGCAATGCGTCTTAGCTGATATCTGTCTAAAGCAATACGCAAAGAATCATGACTCTCAAAAAGAAATTCAGGCCAGATAAACTCCTCAAGAAACTGATCGAGGTGTTCACTGCCTATCCAATCTTTCCATCCCCGCTCTGGGTCTTGTGGGGGAAACAATGACAACACTCTCTACAACCTAAGAGCACCTCCTGTCTCAAAAGACCATTTTTATCTGTATAAGCAAGTTGATCACACCCCCCACAACGAAATACTATATACTGTCGAGAGGTCCCAAATTCTCGCCGTCTCTTTCTTAATCTGGCTAACTTTATCGCAATAGCTCTTTGTAGGATGCCGTCAGCTCTGAACTCGACAGCACGATCGATCCAAGACAAAACAGTACTTTCTCCTGGTTCTATCTCCGTGTATAGTTGTTTGATTATTCTGCACCAAGGTTCAAGGGCAAGGTATCTTCGTTGTTGTTGTCTGTCATCGACACCTTCGTTTGAAGCCAGGGTCGCACCTACTTGGCTGGCACCCACCGAGCTTGATCTTGATTACCTGCAACAATACAAGCATAACCTCTTCCCCATGTTAATAATTTCATTGGGCCCTCCCATGTAGCTTTGACTGGATCCCATGTTTCTACTAGAACTTCATTTTTAGACAAATCTTGAGAATTACCTCCTAAATGAACCTCAAATGGAACTGTGCTCCCTTCTCCTTCCCCTACTGGGTTTTTCCAATTTAACACATAGCAGGCCTTCATTAACACATTATGTGGGGACTTCTCCCCCTCTTTTTTCAAAATGGTCCCAAGGCGTTTCAGATCTTGATGCCTGCGTTCAATTATAGCCTGACCAGTACTATTATATGGTACACCTGTTTTGTGTGTAATGTCCCAAAGTGCTAAGAACTGCTGACAAGCTTGGCTTCGATAAGCAGAACGATTATCAGTTATGTGTGTGCCAGCGTGCGGGAGGATAGAAGCAAATACTCTCTGTGTTAAGTTCCAAGCTGAAACATAGAAAGGCACAGCGTAGATTCGTTTAAAGCTTTGGCTAGCGTAAGTCAAACATTGCGCTCAGGAAGGGGTGTCACTGGGTACCTGTGGATGTAAGCACACATACATGTTCTCTTCTCTAGGTTAACAGGTTAATAGGTTAACATCTGAGCTTTGTCATTGCATGTTATTACACACTCAATTGTGGGTTTTGCACTATGAGCAAAGGTGATCAAGGCAACAGGTACAACTACTAATATACATAAGAGAAAGACAACAGTATTTCAACAGTATACAGATTATTAACCATTTAACTATTAGCTATTAGATACTACCCAGACTCTACAATCACTGGAGAGTCCCACTTTACAGGTGAGACTTGAAGACCTTTCCCGGGCAAGGCTCCCAAGTTTACCTGAAAGGGGTTCCAGTTCTTATCAAGCCGAATTGGTGAGCCAAAATGACTCAATTGCATTTTTAGAGTAGAAACATCTGAGATTAAAGATTCAGTACCCGATCAGCTTAGGGCTAGGACTTGGCCAGAGCCCAGGCCTTAAGCTGAGAGGGCCGCTCTAAATCATCTTACAAACAAGTCTGTATTAATTTCAATTCTTTAAAACAATACACTTCTTACAGATAACTACACAAGGTTATGTGAAAATTTCTAAAGCAGCCGGCGTTGTCATTTAGTTTTAACTAAGGAATCAATGGTACCATAAACAAATTGCAAATAACTTTGAACACACACCTAAAAATTGTTAATACAGTAACAGTAACTGTTCTGAAATAGTTTTTCATCATGAACATTTCAGTTGACTTTATCTTATCTCTATAGCAAAAGAACTGCAAAGAACTCTTTGTAACGTGGCACTCTCCTTTTCTTTCTTTCTTCTTCTTTTCTTTTTTTTTTTTTTTTTTGGTCTTTTTGTTTTTTTTTTTTTTTTTTAATGAGGTTACTAAAATTTGACTTCCTAAGAGAACTTAAAATCAACAGACTTTACATAAATATTGATCAACTCAAAGTTGACGGGTCTGACATATAAACTCAGAAAATATTAAGGATTCGAACAACATTTTTAGTACATTTGCTGCAGCACATTCACACTTGCATGCATACAGAGATACTGTTTGAAGTATACAGAAATGATAGTATTGTGCATCTTATATAATATTGCCATGAGTCTGGACACGTCTCTTACTTCGGGTTGTGGATTTATAAAACTGACATATGTATAGAAGCAACTGTAGTTATGGTTTTAACTGATTGCAAAGGAGTGTACTAATATGTTTCACTGTGGCCTCTTTGCCATAAGGGCAAACATCAAGAGCTCAGGTACTGAGCAGACAACTGAGCAAGTGTATTTTATGAGATAAGATTACATTGAGCTACTTTTCTGGGCAATTAATGTACTTTAAAGTGTTTTGATGTTAAGTTTATGTGCAAGCTATAGGTGACAAGGAAGAACCAATATTCTTGAATCTGTGAACAGCTGTAAAAGCTGGAAATGTTGTCACATAGGCAAACAGGTAAAGTTCGCACTATGCTGTCTATTTTTGCCATAGAAAAACTATGGGTTAACTATAGTTGATTCTCATAAGTTTCTGCAGATAAGAAATACAGAGCGAGGCCTAGCATGGGCCTCACAGAGTTAATTGTGGCTGTTTTGCAGCTCAAGGAATGCCAAGGTCAAATGGTGGAGGGATGCCAAGTTAGCTTCACGAACTCTGAGGGTAAATAGAAAAATAAAATATATCCTGTGGAAAGAACAAATTTTACACTCCCAAGTTTTTGATCTATTGTGTGGGAAAAAGTAAATTTTTAACTTAAAACTGTGGATCACAATAAAGCTGAGGTAATACATAAATAACTAAGCAGAACATAAAATTATTTTTTCAAATTAAATACTTCAGGTGTATCTATGAAAACTTGTCAGTTGAAACACATACACAACTACCCACTCCTCCCCCCATCGGCAAGCAATCGGTTTCTTCAGTGCAGCTTTCTTGCTTCTTTTGAAGACATCTCACAATCGGATGCAGCTGAGTCAGCTCTCCGGCCGAGGGGTGAGCACTGGGACCCGGGGGGAGAGATGTCATCCCCAAAGATTGATTCATGGAAAGCAATTTCAGAGTTCCGTAAGGAATAACAAAAGTCTTACAGTCATTATACCCATCTTTTCACACAAGCTTTCTCTGTCCTGTCTGAAATCAGCTCGGTTCTTGCTCTCACGTTCTACAACATTCTGTTACTTTTTAATAAGAGGGGATGCCATTGCCACCTCCCCTACCTTTCCCCTGTCCATGGCAGCGGCGGAGGAGGAACACCTTGCACTCTGAGAACCGGGAGCGACCCGCTGGTCGGGGGGGCCGCTGCACAGCGTCTCTCTAGCGAAAGCCTTCGAGGAATGTCCTCCCCCCTCTCTGCGCCCGCTAACTTTTCTGCAGCAAACTTTTTCTCTGTTTGATACTTTCGTATACAGTCTATTACTTCTTTCCACGCCTTACAGAGCTTTTTCGCAGTCTTATCATCATTAATTACTTCAATAAACAACTTCTCTCCGAATTTTTTGCACTCGCTCTCATTGAAAAAGGCATCAGGGTCTTCCTCTGTTATTTCTCCCTCTTTCGCCTGGCACAAAAGCTGCTCGATCATCAAACGCACTTGCCGATATGTTTTTGCCAAGGTCTTGGCCCCTTTTTCGTCCATTTGGACACTGTCCCAGATCTCGTCCCCTACTTTCTGCCAAGCAGCAGTGTCAAAAACTTGGCTAGTTTCTGTTAGCAAACCCCGTTTCCTACACCAAATCAATAAATCAACCAAGTCCTGACGGGGTACTTTATAATCAGTTTTAGCGGCCAGCCGCATTAGTCCATCTATAGTAGCTTTTTCTATCGCTGATGCAGCGTTCCCCATCCCGCTCCCAGACTTTTAGTCTGCCTGACTCACCAGTCAGTCGTGTGGCGCCACAGCCGTCTCTTTCGAAAACGGCACCCGTCTCTGTTGGACGTCTCCCGTCTCTCTTGGACGATACCCCGTCTCTCTTCGGACGGTACCCCGTCTCTCTTCGGACGGCCGGGATGGCTTCTTCACACTTCGTCTCTCGTCCGCTTTTTCACTCCTCTCAGGAGCAAAGTTCTTCTGATAGCTATTATTGCAGTGCTATCACGTCGAGGTTCACCATTAATGCCGCGGCCCGAAGTGTTGGGAGTGAAACAACACACCAATATGATGTGGAATCAAGCTCCATTTATTGATGATTTTTGACAGTCTTTTATACATAATTCTGTTCTATACAAGTAAAAAGCAAGCTACTCATTGGTTAAACAATGCTTTCTCACGCTTAAGCAAAACTAATGATTGGTTGGCACAATTTTAGTAATATTCAGCTTTTGCAGTTAATTTCTAAGTTTTTCCCAGCTTTGTCTTTTGATGACTTCTTTTTTATCATATCTTACTGTTTCATATCTACTTGGACAGTACAGACCATCCTTGTAACATATTTTCTATTGCAACACTTACTTCTTCAGAACAAGAACAAACTAACCTTGCTTATTGCTACATTTACAAATGTTAACAAGAACTTGCTACAAATGTTCATAATGGTGCATTATTCCCAGGGCCCCAACAGGCAAGATATGAAATGGAATGGATTTTTATGGCATGATACGAAATGGAATGGAATGGAATGGAATGGAATGGAATGGAATGGAATGGAATGGAATGGAAGGGAATGGAATGGAATGGAAGGGAATGGAATGGAATGGCATTGAATGGGATGGAAGTGGGAATGGATGGGATGGGATGGGATGGGATTGGATTTAATGGAATGGAATGGAATGGACTGGAATGGAATTGAATGGAATGGAATGGCATGGGATGGAAAAGAAATGGGATGGAAAGGGATGGAAATGAAATGGGATTGAATGGGATGGAAATGGGATGGGATGGGATGGGATGGGATGGAATGGAATGGAATGGAATGGAATGGAATGGAATGGAATGGAAAGGCATGGAAGGGCATGGCATGGAATGAAAAGGAGTGGAATGGAATGGAATGGAATGGAATGGAATGGAATGGAATGGAATGGAATGGAATGGACTGGACTGGACTGGAATGGACTGGAATGGAATGGAATGGAATGGAATGGAATGGAATGGAATGGAATGGAATGGAATGGAATGGAATGGGATGGAATAGAATGGGATGGAATTGCATAGAATAGGATTGGAATGGAATGGGATGGAAATGGGATGGCATGGCATGGCATGGCATGGAATGGAATGGAATGGAATGGAATGGAATGGAATGGAATGGAATGGAATGGAACGGAAAGGCACTGAAAGAAATGGCATGGAATGGCATGGAATGGAATGGAATGGAAAAGAATGGAAATTGAACGGGATGGAATTGCATAGAATAGGAATGGAATGGAATGGAATGGAATGGAATGGAATGGAATGGAATGGAATGGAATGGAATGGAATGGAACGAGATGGAATGGAAATGGAATGGGATGGAGTGGGGTGGAAATGGAATGGGATGTTTTTAATGGGATGGGATGGGATGAGATGGGATGGGATGGAATGGAATGGAATGGAATGGAATGGAATGGAATGGAATGGGAATGGAATGGAATGGACTTGAATGGAACGCATTAGAATTCAATGATATGGAATGGAATGGAATGGATTGGAATGGCATTCAATGGCATGCAATGGAGTAGGATCGGAATGGAATGGAAGGTTATGGCAATGTATAGAATAGAATGGAGTGGAATGGAATGGAATGGAATGGAATAGAATGGGATGGAATGGCATGGAATGTCATGGCATTGCATGGCATGGAACAGAATGGCATGGAAAGGAATGGCATGGTATTGCATACAATAGGAATGGAATGGAATGGAATGGAATGGAATGGAATGGAATGGAATGGAATGGAATGGAATGGAGTGGCATGGTATGGAATGGTACTAAAGGGAATTCAATGGAATGCTATGGAATGGGAAACAGTGGGATAGAATGGATTGGAAAGGAATGGCATGAAATTGCATGGAATGGAATGGGATCAAAATGGAATAAGATGAAATGGGATGGAAATGGAATGGGATGTAATGGAATGGAATTGAAAGGAACGGAATGGAATGGAATGCAATGCAATGGAATGGAACGGAAAGGAACGGAATGGAATGGAATGGAATGGAAGGGAATGGAATGGAATGGAATGGAATGGAATGGAATGGAATGGACAGGAATGGAATGGAATGGAATGGAATGGCATGGAATGTCATGGCATTGCATGGCATGGAACAGAATGGCATGGAAAGGAATGGCACGGTATTGCATACAATAGGAATGGAATGGAATGGAATGGAATAGAATGGAATGGAATGGGATGGAAAACCATAGAATACGAATGGAATGGAACGGAACGGAACGGAACGGAACGGAACGGAATGGAATGGAATGGAATGGAATGGAATGGAATGGAATGGAATGGAATGTCATGGCATTGCATGGCATGGAACAGAATGGCATGGAAAGGAATGGCACGGTATTGCATACAATAGGAATGGAATGGAATGGAATGGAATGGAATGGAATGGAATGGAATGGAATGGAATGGAATGGAAAGGAGTGGAGCGGCATGGTATGGATTGGCACTAAAGGGAATTCAGTGTAATGCTATGGAATGGGAAAGAGTGGGACAAAATGGATTGGAAAGGAATGGCATGAAATTGCATGGAAAGGAATGGAATTAATGGAATGGAACGGAATAGAATGGAACGGAATGGAATGCAATATATTTGAATAGGATGGAATGGAATGGAATGGAATGGAATAGGACGGAATGGAATGTGATTAAATGTGATGGAATTGCCTGCCACGGAATGGAATGGAATGGAATGGAATGGAATGGAATGGAATGGAATGGAATGGAATGGAATGGAATGGAATGGAATGGTGCGAGGTGGAATGGAAATGAAATGGGATGGAGTGGGGTGGAAATTGGGATGGGATGTGTTCTGATGGGATGGGATGGGATGGGATGGGATGGGATGGGATGGGATGGGATGGGATGTGATGGGATGGAATGGAATGGACAGGAATGGAATGGAATGGAATGGAACGGCGTGGAATGGAAAGGCATGGAATATAACGGAACGGAACAGAAAGGAATGAAATGGAATGCTATGGCATGGAATGGAATGGAATGGAATGGAATGGAATGGAATGGAATGGAATGGAATGGAATGGAATGGAATGGAATAAGATGGAATGGAAGAAATGGGATGGAAATGGAATGGAATGGAATGGAATGGCATGGAATGGAATGGAATGGAATGGAATGGAATGGCATGGAATGGAATGGAATGGAATGGAATGGAATGGAATGGAATGGAATGGAATGGAATTGGAATGGGATGGGATGGAATAGAACCGGAATGGAATGGAATGGAATGGAAGGGAATGGAATTGAATGGAATGGAATGGAATGGAATGGAATGGAATGGAATGGCGTGGAATGGAATGGAATGGAATGGAATAAGATGGAATGGAAGAAATGGGATGGAAATGGAATGGAATGGAATGGAATGGAGTGGAATGGAATGGAATGGAATGGAATGGAATGGAATGGAATTGGAATGGGATGGGATGGAATAGAACCGGAATGGAATGGAATGGAATGGAATGGAATGGAATGGAATGGAATGGAATGGAATGGAATGGAATGGAAGGGAAGGGAATGGAATGGAATGGCGTGGAATGGAATGGAATTGGAATGGGATGGAAGTGGGATGGGATGGGATGGGATGGGCTGGAATGGAATGGAATGGAATGGAATGGAATGGAATGGAATGGAATGGAATGGAATGGCATGGAATGGAATGGCATAGAATAGGAATGGAATGGAATGTTATGGCATGATATGAAATGGAATGGATTTTTATGGCATGATATGAAATGGAATGGAATGGAATGGAATGGAATGGAATGGAATGGAATGGAATGGAATGGAAGGGAATGGAATGGAATGGCATTGAATGGGATGGAAGTGGGAATGGATGGGATGGGATGGGATGGGATTGGATTTAATGGAATGGAATGGACTGGACTGGAATGGAATTGAATGGAATGGAATGGCATGGGATGGAAAAGAAATGGGATGGAAAGGGATGGAAATGAAATGGGATTGAATGGGATGGAAATGGGATGGGATGGGATGGGATGGGATGGGATGGGATGGGATGGGATGGAATGGAATGGAATGGAATGGAATGGCATGGCATGGAATGGAATGGAATGGAATGGAATGGAATGGAATGGAATGGAATGGAATGGAATGGAATGGAATGGAAAGGCATGGAAGGGCATGGCATGGAATGAAAGGGAGTGGAATGGAATGGAATGGAACGGATTGGAATGGAATGGAATGGAATGGAATGGAATGGAATGGAATGGAATGGAATGGAATGGAATGGCATGGAATGTCATGGCATTGCATGGCATGGAACAGAATGGCATGGAAAGGAATGGCATGGTATTGCATACAATAGGAATGGAATGGAATGCAATGGAATGGAATGGAATGGAATGGAATGGAATGGAATGGAATGGAATGGAATGGAGCGAGGTGGAATGGAAATGAAATGGGATGGAGTGGGGTGGAAATTGGGATGGGATGTGTTCTGATGGGATGGGATGGGATGGGATGGGATGGGATGGGATGGGATGGAATGGAATGGAATGGAATGGAATGGAATGGAATGGAATGGAATGGAATGGAACGGCGTGGAATGGAAAGGCATGGAATATAACGGAACGGAACAGAAAGGAATGAAATGGAATGCTATGGCATGGAATGGAATGGAATGGAATGGAATGGAATGGAATAAGATGGAATGGAAGAAATGGGATGGAAATGGAATGGAATGGAACGGAATGGAATGGAATGGAATGGAATGGAATGGAATGGAATGGAATGGAATGGAATGGAATGGAATGGCATGGAATGGAATTTAATGGAATGGAATGGAATGGAATGGAATGGAATGCAATGGAATTGGAATGGGATGGGATGGAATAGAACCGGAATGGAATGGAATGGAATGGAAGGGAATGGAATTGAATGGAATGGAATGGAATGGAATGGCGTGGAATGGAATGGAATGGAATGGAATAAGATGGAATGGAAGAAATGGGATGGAAATGGAATGGAATGGAATGGAATGGCATGGAATGGAATGGAATGGAATGGAATGGAATGGAATGGAATGGAATGGAATGGCATGGAATGGAATGGAATGGAATGGAATGGAATGGAATGGAATGGAATGGAATTGGAATGGGATGGGATGGAATAGAACCGGAATGGAATGGAATGGAATGGAATGGAATGGAATGGAATGGAATGGAATGGAATGGAATGGAATGGAAGGGAATGGAATGGAATGGCGTGGAATGGAATGGAATTGGAATGGGATGGAAGTGGGATGGGATGGGATGGGATGGAATGGAATGGAATGGAATGGAATGGAATGGAATGGAATGGAATGGAATGGAATGGAAGGGAATGGAATGGCATAGAATAGGAATGGAATGGAATGTTATGGCATGATATGAAATGGAATGGAATTTTATGGCATGATATGAAATGGAATGGAATGGAATGGAATGGAATGGAATGGAATGGAATGGAATGGAATGGAATGGAATGGAAGGAAATGGAATGGAATGGCATTGAATGGGATGGAAGTGGGAATGGATGGGATGGGATGGGATGGGATTGGATTTAATGGAATGGAATGGAATGGACTGGAATGGAATTGAATGGAATGGAATGGCATGGGATGGAAAAGAAATGGGATGGAAAGGGATGGAAATGAAATGGGATTGAATGGGATGGGATGGGATGGGATGGGATGGGATGGGATGGGATGGGATGGGATGGGATGGAATGGAATGGAATGGAATGGCATGGAATGGAATGGAATGGAATGGAATGGAATGGAATGGAATGGAATGGAATGGAATGGAATGGAAAGGCATGGAAGGGCATGGCATGGAATGAAATGGAGTGGAATGGAACGGAATGGAATGGAATGGAATGGAATGGAATGGAATGGAATGGAATGGAATGGAATGGAATGGAATGGGATGGAATAGAATGGGATGGAATTGCATAGAATAGGATTGGAATGGAATGGGATGGAAATGGGATGGTATGGCATGGCATGGCATGGCATGGCATGGAATGGAATGGAATGGAATGGAATGGAATGGAATGGAATGGAATGGAACGGAAAGGCACTGAAAGAAATGGCATGGAATGGCATGGAATGGAATGGAATGGAATGGAAAAGAATGGAAATTGAACGGGATGGAATTGCATAGAATAGGAATGGAATGGAATGGAATGGAATGGAATGGAATGGAATGGAATGGAATGGAATGGAATGGAAATGGAATGGGATGGAGTGGGGTGGAAATGGAATGGGATGTTTTTAATGGGATGGGATGGGATGAGATGGGATGGGATGGAATGGAATGGAATGGAATGGAATGGAATGGAATGGAATGGAATGGAATGGGAATGGAATGGAATGGACTTGAATGGAATGCATTAGAATTCAATGATATGGAATGGAATGGAATGGATTGGAATGGCATTTAATGGCATGCAATGGAGTAGGATCGGAATGGAATGGAAGGTTATGGCAATGTATAGAATAGAATGGAGTGGAATGGAATGGAATGGAATGGAATAGAATGGGATGGAATGGCATGGAATGTCATGGCATTGCATGGCATGGAACAGAATGGCATGGAAAGGAATGGCATGGTATTGCATACAATAGGAATGGAATGGAATGGAATGGAATGGAATGGAATGGAATGGAATGGAATGGAATGGAATGGAATGGAATGGATTGGCATGGTATGGAATGGTACTAAAGGGAATTCAATGGAATGCTATGGAACGGGAAACAGTGGGATAGAATGGATTGGAAAGGAATGGCATGAAATTGCATGGAATGGAATGGGATCAAAATGGAATAAGATGAAATGGGATGGAAATGGAATGGGACGTAATGGAATGGAACTGAAAGGAACGGAATGGAATGGAATGCAATGCAATGGAATGGAACGGAAAGGAACGGAATGGAATGGAATGGAATGGAATGGAATGGAATGGAATGGAATGGAATGGAATGGAATGGAATGGCATGGAATGTCATGGCATTGCATGGCATGGAACAGAATGGCATGGAAAGGAATGGCACGGTATTGCATACAATAGGAATGGAATGGAATGGAATGGAATAGAATGGAATGGAACGGGATGGAAAACCATAGAATACGAATGGAATGGAAGGGAACGGAACGGAACGGAGTGGAACGGAATGGAATGGAATGGAATGGAATGGAATGGAATGGAATGGAATGGAATGGAATGGAATGGAATGGAAGGGAATGGAATGGAATGGAATGGAATGGACAGGAATGGAATGGAATGGAATGGCATGGAATGTCATGGCATTGCATGGCATGGAACAGAATTGCATGGAAAGGAATGGCACGGTATTGCATACAATAGGAATGGAATGGAATGGAATGGAATAGAATGGAATGGAATGGGATGGAAAACCATAGAATACGAATGGAATGGAAGGGAACGGAACGGAACGGAACGGAACGGAACGGAATGGAATGGAATGGAATGGAATGGAATGGAATGGAATGGAATGGAATGGAATGGAATGGAATGGAATGTCATGGCATTGCATGGCATGGAACAGAATGGCATGGAAAGGAATGGCACGGTATTGCATACAATAGGAATGGAATGGAATGGAATGGAATGGAATGGAATGGAATGGAATGGAATGGAATGGAATGGAAAGGAGTGGAGCGGCATGGTATGGATTGGCACTAAAGGGAATTCAGTGTAATGCTATGGAATGGGAAAGAGTGGGACAAAATGGATTGGAAAGGAATGGCATGAAATTGCATGGAAAGGAATGGAATTAATGGAATGGAACGGAATAGAATGGAACGGAATGGAATGCAATATATTTGAATAGGATGGAATGGAATGGAATGGAATGGAATGGAATGGAATAGGACGGAATGGAATGTGATTAAATGTGATGGAATTGCCTGCCACGGAATGGAATGGAATGGAATGGAATGGAATGGAATGGAATGGAATGGAATGGAATGGAATGGAATGGAATGGAAAGAAAAGGGGATGGAATGGGATGGGAATGGAATGGAATGGACTTGAATGGAATGCATTAGAATTCAATGATATGGAATGGAATGGAATGGAATGGATTGGAATGGCATTTAATGGCATGCAATGGAGTAGGATCGGAATGGAATGGAAGGTTATGGCAATGTATAGAATAGAATGGAGTGGAATGGAATGGAATGGAATAGAATGGGATGGAATGGCATGGAATGTCATGGCATTGCATGGCATGGAACAGAATGGCATGGAAAGGAATGGCATGGTATTGCATACAATAGGAATGGAATGGAATGGAATGGAATGGAATGGAATGGAATGGAATGGAATGGAATGGAATGGAATGGAATGGAATGGAATGGAGCGAGGTGGAATGGAAATGAAATGGGATGGAGTGGGGTGGAAATTGGGATGGGATGTGTTCTGATGGGATGGGATGGGATGGGATGGGATGGGATGGAATGGAATGGAATGGAATGGAATGGAATGGAATGGAATGGAATGGAATGGAATTGGAATGGGATGGGATGGAATAGAACCGGAATGGAATGGAATGGAATGGAAGGGAATGGAATGGAATTGAATGGAATGGAATGGAATGGAATGGCGTGGAATGGAATGGAATGGAATGGAATAAGATGGAATGGAAGAAATGGGATGGAAATGGAATGGAATGGAATGGAATGGCATGGAATGGAATGGAATGGAATGGAATGGAATGGAATGGAATGGCATGGAATGGAATGGAATGGAATGGAATGGAATGGAATGGAATGGAATGGAATGGAATTGGAATGGGATGGGATGGAATAGAACCGGAATGGAATGGAATGGAATAGAATGGAATGGAATGGAATGGAATGGAATGGAATGGAATGGAATGGAAGGGAATGGAATGGAATGGCGTGGAATGGAATGGAATTGGAATGGGATGGAAGTGGGATGGGATGGAATGGAATGGAATGGAATGGAATGGAATGGAATGGAATGGAATGGAATGGAATGGAATGGAATGGCATGGAATGGAATGGCATAGAATAGGAATGGAATGGAATGTTATGGCATGATATGAAGTGGAATGGAATTTTATGGCATGATATGAAATGGAATGGAATGGAATGGAATGGCATGGATTGGAATGCAATGGAATGGCATGGAATGGTATGGAATGGAATGGCATGGAATGGCACTTAAAGGAAGGGCACGGAATGGAATGGCATGGAATGGAATGGAATGGCATGGAATGGAATGGAATGGAATGGAATGGAATGGAATGGAATGGAATGGAATGGAATGGACGGGCATGACATGGAATGGAATGTATTGAAATGGAATAGGAAGGAATGGAATAGAATAGGAATAGAATGGAATGGAATGGAATGGAATGGAATGGAATGGAATGGAGTGGAATGGAATGGAATGGAACGGAAAGGCACTGAAAGAAATGGCATGGAATGGCATGAAATGGAATGGAATGGAATGGAATGGAATGGAATGGAATGGAACGGCATGGAATGGAATGGAATGGGATGGAATGGCATGGGATGGAATGGGATGGAATGGCATGGAATGGAATGGAATGGAATGGAATGGAAAGGCACTGAGAGGAATGGCAGTGAATGGCATGGAATGGAATGGAACGGAATGGAATGGAATGGAACGGAACGGTAATGGAACGGGATGGAATTGCATAGAATAGGAATGGAATGGAATGGACGGGAAACGGAATGGCATGGCATGGCATGGCATGGAATGGAATGGAATGGAATGGAATGGAATGGAATGGAATGGAATGGAATGGAATGGAATGGTATGGAATGGAATGGAATTGAATGGAATGGAATGGAATGGAATGGAATGGAATAGAATGGAATGGAAATGAAACGGGATGGAGTGGGGTGGAAATGGGATGGGATGTGTTGTGATGGGATAGGATGGGATGGGGTGGAATGGAATGGAATGGAATGGAATGGAATGGAATGGAATGGAATGGAATGGAATGGAATGGAATGGAATGGAATGGAATGGGATGGAATGGAACGTAATGGAATGGCATGGAATGGAATGGAATGGAATGAAATAGAACGGAACGGAATGGAACGGAATGGAATGGAATGGCATGGAATGGAATGGAATGGAATGGGAACGAATGGGATGAAATGGCATGGAATGGAATGGAATGGAATGAAATGGAAAGGGACAGAAAGGAATGGCATTGAATGGCATGGAATGGCATGGAATGGAATGGAATGGAATGGAATGGAATGGAAATGGAAAGGAATGGAATGGAATGGAATGGAATGTGATTGTATGGCATGGAATGGAAATAAAATGGGACGGAATTGGATGGAAATGGGATGGGATGGGATGGGATGGGATGGGACGGGACGGGACGGGATGGGATGGGACGGGACGGGACGGGACGGGACGGGATGGGATGGGATGGAAAGTAATGGCATGACATGAAAGGGCATGGCATGCAATGGAATGGATTGAAATGGAATAGAATGGAATGGGATAGAATAGGAATAGAATGGCATGGTATGGAATGGAATGGAATGGAATGGAATGGAATGGAATGGAATGGGATGGGATGGAATGGAATGGAATGGAATGGAATGGAATGGAATGGAATGGAATGGAATGGAATGGTAGGGAATGGAATGGAATGGAAAGGTACTGAAAGGAATGGCATGAAATGGACTGAAATGGAATGGAGTGGAATGGAACGGAATGGAAATGGAACGGGATGAAACTGCATAGAATAGGTATGGAATGGAATGGAATGGAATGGAATGGAATGGAATGGAATGGAATGGAATGGAATGGAATGGAATGGAATGGAATGGCATGGAATGGGATGGTAATGGGATGGGACGGGATGGGACGGGATGGGACGGGATGGGACGGGATGGGATGGGATGGGATGGAATGGGATGGAATGGAATGGACTGGAATGGAATGGAATGGAATGGAATGGAATGGAATGGAATGGAATGGAATGGAATGGAATGGAAAGAAAAGGGGATGGAATGGGATGGGAATGGAATGGAATGGACTTGAATGGAATGCATTAGAATTCAATGATATGGAATGGAATGGAATGGAATGGATTGGAATGGCATTTAATGGCATGCAATGGAGTAGGATCGGAATGGAATGGAAGGTTATGGCAATGTATAGAATAGAATGGAGTGGAATGGAATGGAATGGAATAGAATGGGATGGAATGGCATGGAATGTCATGGCATTGCATGGCATGGAACAGAATGGCATGGAAAGGAATGGCATGGTATTGCATACAATAGGAATGGAATGGAATGGAATGGAATGGAATGGAATGGAATGGAATGGAATGGAATGGAATGGAATGGAATGGAATGGAATGGAATGGAATGGAATGGAGCGAGGTGGAATGGAAATGAAATGGGATGGAGTGGGGTGGAAATTGGGATGGGATGTGTTCTGATGGGATGGGATGGGATGGGATGGGATGGGATGGAATGGAATGGAATGGAATGGAATGGAATGGAATGGAATGGAATGGAATTGGAATGGGATGGGATGGAATAGAACCGGAATGGAATGGAATGGAATGGAAGGGAATGGAATTGAATGGAATGGAATGGAATGGAATGGCGTGGAATGGAATGGAATGGAATGGAATAAGATGGAATGGAAGAAATGGGATGGAAATGGAATGGAATGGAATGGAATGGCATGGAATGGAATGGAATGGAATGGAATGGAATGGAATGGCATGGAATGGAATGGAATGGAATGGAATGGAATGGAATGGAATGGAATGGAATGGAATTGGAATGGGATGGGATGGAATAGAACCGGAATGGAATGGAATGGAATAGAATGGAATGGAATGGAATGGAATGGAATGGAATGGAATGGAATGGAAGGGAATGGAATGGAATGGCGTGGAATGGAATGGAATTGGAATGGGATGGAAGTGGGATGGGATGGAATGGAATGGAATGGAATGGAATGGAATGGAATGGAATGGAATGGCATGGAATGGAATGGCATAGAATAGGAATGGAATGGAATGTTATGGCATGATATGAAGTGGAATGGAATTTTATGGCATGATATGAAATGGAATGGAATGGAATGGAATGGCATGGATTGGAATGCAATGGAATGGCATGGAATGGTATGGAATGGAATGGCATGGAATGGCACTTAAAGGAAGGGCACGGAATGGAATGGCATGGAATGGAATGGAATGGCATGGAATGAAATGGAATGGAATGGAATGGAATGGAATGGAATGGAATGGAATGGAATGGAATGGACGGGCATGACATGGAATGGAATGTATTGAAATGGAATAGGAAGGAATGGAATAGAATAGGAATAGAATGGAATGGAATGGAATGGAATGGAATGGAGTGGAATGGAATGGAATGGAACGGAAAGGCACTGAAAGAAATGGCATGGAATGGCATGAAATGGAATGGAATGGAATGGAATGGAATGGAATGGAATGGAACGGCATGGAATGGAATGGAATGGGATGGAATGGCATGGGATGGAATGGGATGGAATGGCATGGAATGGAATGGAATGGAATGGAATGGAAAGGCACTGAGAGGAATGGCAGTGAATGGCATGGAATGGAATGGAACGGAATGGAATGGAATGGAACGGAACGGTAATGGAACGGGATGGAATTGCATAGAATAGGAATGGAATGGAATGGACGGGAAACGGAATGGCATGGCATGGCATGGAATGGAATGGAATGGAATGGAATGGAATGGAATGGAATGGAATGGTATGGAATGGAATGGAATTGAATGGAATGGAATGGAATGGAATGGAATGGAATAGAATGGAATGGAAATGAAACGGGATGGAGTGGGGTGGAAATGGGATGGGATGTGTTGTGATGGGATAGGATGGGATGGGGTGGAATGGAATGGAATGGAATGGAATGGAATGGAATGGAATGGAATGGAATGGGATGGAATGGAACGTAATGGAATGGCATGGAATGGAATGGAATGGAATGAAATAGAACGGAACGGAATGGAACGGAATGGAATGGAATGGCATGGAATGGAATGGAATGGAATGGGAACGAATGGGATGAAATGGCATGGAATGGAATGGAATGGAATGAAATGGAAAGGGACAGAAAGGAATGGCATTGAATGGCATGGAATGGCATGGAATGGAATGGAATGGAATGGAATGGAATGGAAATGGAAAGGAATGGAATGGAATGGAATGGAATGTGATTGTATGGCATGGAATGGAAATAAAATGGGACGGAATTGGATGGAAATGGGATGGGATGGGATGGGATGGGATGGGACGGGACGGGACGGGATGGGATGGGACGGGACGGGACGGGACGGGACGGGATGGGATGGGATGGAAAGTAATGGCATGACATGAAAGGGCATGGCATGCAATGGAATGGATTGAAATGGAATAGAATGGAATGGGATAGAATAGGAATAGAATGGCATGGTATGGAATGGAATGGAATGGAATGGAATGGAATGGAATGGAATGGAATGGGATGGGATGGAATGGAATGGAATGGAATGGAATGGAATGGAATGGAATGGAATGGAATGGAATGGTAGGGAATGGAATGGAATGGAAAGGTACTGAAAGGAATGGCATGAAATGGACTGAAATGGAATGGAGTGGAATGGAACGGAATGGAAATGGAACGGGATGAAACTGCATAGAATAGGTATGGAATGGAATGGAATGGAATGGAATGGAATGGAATGGAATGGAATGGAATGGAATGGAATGGAATGGAATGGCATGGAATGGGATGGTAATGGGATGCGACGGGATGGGACGGGATGGGACGGGATGGGACGGGATGGGATGGGATGGGATGGAATGGGATGGAATGGAATGGACTGGAATGGAATGGAATGGAATGGAATGGAATGGAATGGAATGGAATGGAATGGAATGGAATGGAATGGAATGGAATGGAAAGAAAAGGGGATGGAATGGGATGGGAATGGAATGGAATGGACTTGAATGGAATGCATTAGAATTCAATGATATGGAATGGAATGGAATGGAATGGATTGGAATGGCATTTAATGGCATGCAATGGAGTAGGATCGGAATGGAATGGAAGGTTATGGCAATGTATAGAATAGAATGGAGTGGAATGGAATGGAATGGAATAGAATGGGATGGAATGGCATGGAATGTCATGGCATTGCATGGCATGGAACAGAATGGCATGGAAAGGAATGGCATGGTATTGCATACAATAGGAATGGAATGGAATGGAATGGAATGGAATGGAATGGAATGGAATGGAATGGAATGGAATGGAATGGAATGGAATGGAGCGAGGTGGAATGGAAATGAAATGGGATGGAGTGGGGTGGAAATTGGGATGGGATGTGTTCTGATGGGATGGGATGGGATGGGATGGGATGGGATGGAATGGAATGGAATGGAATGGAATGGAATGGAATGGAATGGAATGGAATGGAATTGGAATGGGATGGGATGGAATAGAACCGGAATGGAATGGAATGGAATGGAAGGGAATGGAATTGAATGGAATGGAATGGAATGGAATGGCGTGGAATGGAATGGAATGGAATGGAATAAGATGGAATGGAAGAAATGGGATGGAAATGGAATGGAATGGAATGGAATGGCATGGAATGGCATGGAATGGAATGGAATGGAATGGAATGGCATGGAATGGCATGGAATGGAATGGAATGGAATGGAATGGAATGGAATGGAATGGAATGGAATGGAATGGAATTGGAATGGGATGGGATGGAATAGAACCGGAATGGAATGGAATGGAATAGAATGGAATGGAATGGAATGGAATGGAATGGAATGGAATGGAAGGGAATGGAATGGAATGGCGTGGAATGGAATGGAATTGGAATGGGATGGAAGTGGGATGGGATGGAATGGAATGGAATGGAATGGAATGGAATGGAATGGAATGGCATGGAATGGAATGGCATAGAATAGGAATGGAATGGAATGTTATGGCATGATATGAAGTGGAATGGAATTTTATGGCATGATATGAAATGGAATGGAATGGAATGGAATGGCATGGATTGGAATGCAATGGAATGGCATGGAATGGTATGGAATGGAATGGCATGGAATGGCACTTAAAGGAAGGGCACGGAATGGAATAGCATGGAATGGCATGGAATGGCATGGAATGGCATGGAATGGAATGGAATGGAATGGAATGGAATGGAATGGAATGGAATGGAATGGAATGGAATGGACGGGCATGACATGGAATGGAATGTATTGAAATGGAATAGGAAGGAATGGAATAGAATAGGAATAGAATGGAATGGAATGGAATGGAATGGAATGGAATGGAGTGGAATGGAATGGAATGGAACGGAAAGGCACTGAAAGAAATGGCATGGAATGGCATGAAATGGAATGGAATGGAATGGAATGGAATGGAATGGAATGGAACGGCATGGAATGGAATGGAATGGGATGGAATGGCATGGGATGGAATGGGATGGAATGGCATGGAATGGAATGGAATGGAATGGAATGGAAAGGCACTGAGAGGAATGGCAGTGAATGGCATGGAATGGAATGGAACGGAATGGAATGGAATGGAACGGAACGGTAATGGAACGGGATGGAATTGCATAGAATAGGA
Organism: Acanthiza pusilla; assembly: GCA_036630365.1. NCBI lineage: Eukaryota > Metazoa > Chordata > Aves > Passeriformes > Acanthizidae > Acanthiza > Acanthiza pusilla. Next base: position 112,076 of record JAXCHO010000066.1, read on the forward strand.
ATGGAATGGAATGGACGGGAAACGGAATGGCATGGCATGGCATGGCATGGAATGGAATGGAATGGAATGGAATGGAATGGAATGGAATGGAATGGAATGGAATGGAATGGTATGGAATGGAATGGAATTGAATGGAATGGAATGGAATGGAATGGAATGGAATAGAATGGAATGGAAATGAAACGGGATGGAGTGGGGTGGAAATGGGATGGGATGTGTTGTGATGGGATAGGATGGGATGGGGTGGAATGGAATGGAATGGAATGGAATGGAATGGAATGGAATGGAATGGAATGGAATGGAATGGAATGGAATGGGATGGAATGGAACGTAATGGAATGGCATGGAATGGAATGGAATGGAATGAAATAGAACGGAACGGAATGGAACGGAATGGAATGGAATGGCATGGAATGGAATGGAATGGAATGGGAACGAATGGGATGAAATGGCATGGAATGGAATGGAATGGAATGAAATGGAAAGGGACAGAAAGGAATGGCATTGAATGGCATGGAATGGCATGGAATGGAATGGAATGGAATGGAATGGAATGGAAATGGAAAGGAATGGAATGGAATGGAATGGAATGTGATTGTATGGCATGGAATGGAAATAAAATGGGACGGAATTGGATGGAAATGGGATGGGATGGGATGGGATGGGATGGGACGGGACGGGACGGGATGGGATGGGACGGGACGGGACGGGACGGGACGGGATGGGATGGGATGGAAAGTAATGGCATGACATGAAAGGGCATGGCATGCAATGGAATGGATTGAAATGGAATAGAATGGAATGGGATAGAATAGGAATAGAATGGCATGGTATGGAATGGAATGGAATGGAATGGAATGGAATGGAATGGAATGGGATGGGATGGAATGGAATGGAATGGAATGGAATGGAATGGAATGGAATGGAATGGAATGGAATGGTAGGGAATGGAATGGAATGGAAAGGTACTGAAAGGAATGGCATGAAATGGACTGAAATGGAATGGAGTGGAATGGAACGGAATGGAAATGGAACGGGATGAAACTGCATAGAATAGGTATGGAATGGAATGGAATGGAATGGAATGGAATGGAATGGAATGGAATGGAATGGAATGGAATGGCATGGAATGGGATGGTAATGGGATGCGACGGGATGGGACGGGATGGGACGGGATGGGACGGGATGGGATGGGATGGGATGGAATGGGATGGAATGGAATGGACTGGAATGGAATGGAATGGAATGGAATGGAATGGAATGGAATGGAATGGAATGGAATGGCATGGGATGGAAATGAAATGGGATGGAAAGGGATGGAAATGAAATGGGATGGAATGGGATGGAAATGGGATGGGTTGGGAAGGGATGGGATGGGATGGGATGGAATGGAATGGAATGGAATGGAATGGAATGGAATGGAATGGAATGGAATGGAATGGAATGGAACGGAAAGGCACTGAAAGATATGGCATGGAATGGCATGAAATGGAATGGAATGGAATGGAATGGAATGGAATGGAATGGAAATGGAGTGGGATGGAATTGCATAGAATAAGAAAGGAATGGAATGGAATGGAATGGAATGGAATGGAATGGAATGGAATGGAATGGAATGGAATGGAGTGGAATGGAATGGAATGGAACGGAAAGGCACTGAAAGAAATGGCATGGAATGGCATGAAATGGAATGGAATGGAATGGAATGGAATGGAATGGAATGGAACGGCATGGAATGGAATGGAATGGGATGGAATGGCATGGGATGGAATGGGATGGAATGGCATGGAATGGAATGGAATGGAATGGAATGGAAAGGCACTGAGAGGAATGGCAGTGAATGGCATGGAATGGAATGGAACGGAATGGAATGGAATGGAACGGAACGGTAATGGAACGGGATGGAATTGCATAGAATAGGAATGGAATGGAATGGACGGGAAACGGAATGGCATGGCATGGCATGGAATGGAATGGAATGGAATGGAATGGAATGGAATGGAATGGAATGGAATGGTATGGAATGGAATGGAATTGAATGGAATGGAATGGAATGGAATGGAATGGAATAGAATGGAATGGAAATGAAACGGGATGGAGTGGGGTGGAAATGGGATGGGATGTGTTGTGATGGGATAGGATGGGATGGGGTGGAATGGAATGGAATGGAATGGAATGGAATGGAATGGAATGGAATGGAATGGAATGGAATGGGATGGAATGGAACGTAATGGAATGGCATGGAATGGAATGGAATGGAATGAAATAGAACGGAACGGAATGGAACGGAATGGAATGGAATGGCATGGAATGGCATGGAATGGAATGGGAACGAATGGGATGAAATGGCATGGAATGGAATGGAATGGAATGAAATGGAAAGGGACAGAAAGGAATGGCATTGAATGGCATGGAATGGCATGGAATGGAATGGAATGGAATGGAATGGAATGGAAATGGAAAGGAATGGAATGGAATGGAATGGAATGTGATTGTATGGCATGGAATGGAAATAAAATGGGACGGAATTGGATGGAAATGGGATGGGATGGGATGGGATGGGATGGGACGGGACGGGACGGGATGGGATGGGACGGGACGGGACGGGACGGGACGGGATGGGATGGGATGGAAAGTAATGGCATGACATGAAAGGGCATGGCATGCAATGGAATGGATTGAAATGGAATAGAATGGAATGGGATAGAATAGGAATAGAATGGCATGGTATGGAATGGAATGGAATGGAATGGAATGGAATGGAATGGAATGGAATGGGATGGGATGGAATGGAATGGAATGGAATGGAATGGAATGGAATGGAATGGAATGGAATGGAATGGAATGGAATGGAATGGTAGGGAATGGAATGGAATGGAAAGGTACTGAAAGGAATGGCATGAAATGGACTGAAATGGAATGGAGTGGAATGGAACGGAATGGAAATGGAACGGGATGAAACTGCATAGAATAGGTATGGAATGGAATGGAATGGAATGGAATGGAATGGAATGGAATGGAATGGAATGGAATGGAATGGAATGGAATGGCATGGAATGGGATGGTAATGGGATGCGACGGGATGGGACGGGATGGGACGGGATGGGACGGGATGGGATGGGATGGGATGGAATGGGATGGAATGGAATGGACTGGAATGGAATGGAATGGAATGGAATGGAATGGAATGGAATGGAATGGAATGGAATGGAATGGCATGGGATGGAAATGAAATGGGATGGAAAGGGATGGAAATGAAATGGGATGGAATGGGATGGAAATGGGATGGGTTGGGAAGGGACGGGATGGGATGGGATGGAATGGAATGGAATGGAATGGAATGGAATGGAATGGAATGGAATGGAATGGAATGGAATGGAATGTCATGGAAGGGCATGACATGGAATGGAATGTATTGAAATGGAATAGGATGGAATGGAATAGAATAGGAATAGAATGGCATGGAACGGAATGGAATGGCATGGATTGGAATGCAATGGAATGGCATGGAATGGTATGGAATGGAATGGCATGGAATGGAATGGAATGGAATGGAATGGAATGGAATGGAATGGAATGGAATGGAATGGAATGGAATGTAGTCAAACGGCATGGAAATTGAATGGGATGGAATGGAATGGAAATGTAACGGGATGGAATGGGATGGAAGCGGGATGGGACGGAATGGAATGGAATGGAATGGAATGGAATGGAATGGAATGGAATGGAAATGGAAAGGAATGGAATGGAATGGAATGGAATGTGATTGTATGGCATGGAATGGAAATAAAATGGGACGGAATTGGATGGAAATGGGATGGGATGGGATGGGATGGGATGGGATGGGACGGGACGGGACGGGACGGGATGGGATGGGACGGGACGGGACGGGACGGGACGGGATGGGATGGGATGGAAAGTAATGGCATGACATGAAAGGGCATGGCATGCAATGGAATGGATTGAAATGGAATAGAATGGAATGGGATAGAATAGGAATAGAATGGCATGGTATGGAATGGAATGGAATGGAATGGAATGGAATGGAATGGGATGGAATGGAATGGAATGGAATGGAATGGAATGGAATGGAATGGTAGGGAATGGAATGGAATGGAAAGGTACTGAAAGGAATGGCATGAAATGGACTGAAATGGAATGGAGTGGAATGGAACGGAATGGAAATGGAACGGGATGAAACTGCATAGAATAGGTATGGAATGGAATGGAATGGAATGGAATGGAATGGAATGGAATGGCATGGGATGGAAATGAAATGGGATGGAAAGGGATGGAAATGAAATGGGATGGAATGGGATGGAAATGGGATGGTTTGGGAAGGGATGGGATGGGATGGGATGGGATGGAATGGAATGGAATGGAATGGAATGGAATGGAATGGAATGGAATGGAATGGAATGTCATGGAAGGGCATGACATGGAATGGAATGTATTGAAATGGAATAGGATGGAATGGAATAGAATAGGAATAGAATGGCATGGAACGGAATGGAATGGCATGGATTGGAATGCAATGGAATGGCATGGAATGGTATGGAATGGAATGGCATGGAATGGCATGGAATGGAATGGAATGGAATGGAATGGAATGGAATGGAATGGAATGGAATGGAATGTAGTCAAACGGCATGGAAATTGAATGGGATGGAATGGAATGGAAATGTAACGGGATGGAATGGGATGGAAGCGGGATGGGACGGAATGGAATGTAATGGAATGGAATGGAATGGAGTGGAATGGAATGGAATGGAATGGAATGGAATGGAATGGAATGGCATGGCATGGAATAGAATGGAACAGCGTGGAATGGAAAGGCATGGAATGGAATGGAATGGAATGTAATGGAATGGAATGGAATGGAATGGAATGGAATGGAATGGAATGGAATGGAATGGAACGTCGTCAAACGGCATGGAAATTGAATGGGATGGAATGGAATGGAAATGTAATGGAATGGAATGGGATGGAAGTGGGATGGGATGGAATGGAATGGAATGGACTGGAACGGCATGGAATGGAAAGGCATGGAATGGAATGGAATGGAATGGAATGGAATGGAATGGAATGGAATGGAATGGAATGGCATAGAATGGCATGGAATGGCATAGAATAGGAATGGAATGGAATGGAATGGAATGGAATGGAATGGAATGGAATGGAATGGAATGGAATGGAATGGAATGGAAATGAATGGAATGGAATGGAATGGAACGGAATGGAAAGGCATGGAATGGAATGGAATGGAATGGAATGGAATGGAATGGAATGGAATGGAATGGAATGGAACGGAAAGGCACTGAAAGAAATGACATGGAATGGCATGGAATGGAATGGAATGGAATGGAAAAGAATGGAAATTGAATGGGATGGAATTGCATAGAATAGGAATGGAATGGAATGGAATGGAATGGAATGGAATGGAATGGAATGGAATCGTATGGAAAGGAACGAGATGGAATGGAAATGGAATGGGATGGAGTGGGTTGGAAATGGAATGGGATGTTTTTAATGGGATGGGATGTGATGGAATGGAATGGAATGGAATGGAATGGAATGGAATGGAATGGAATTGAACGGCGTGGAATGGAATGGCATGGAAGGGCATGGCATGGAATGAAATGGAGTGGAATGGAATGGAATGGAATGGAACGGAATGGAATGGAATGGAATGGAATGGAATGGAATGGAATGGAATGGAATGGCATAGAATGGCATGGAATGGCATAGAATAGGAATGGAATGGAATGGAATGGAATGGAATGGAATGGAATGGAATGGAATGGAATGGAATGGAAATGAATGGAATGGAATGGAATGGAACGGAATGGAAAGGCATGGAATGGAATGGAATGGAATGGAATGGAATGGAATGGAATGGAATGGAATGGAATGGAACGGAAAGGCACTGAAAGAAATGACATGGAATGGCATGGAATGGAATGGAATGGAATGGAAAAGAATGGAAATTGAATGGGATGGAATTGCATAGAATAGGAATGGAATGGAATGGAATGGAATGGAATGGAATGGAATGGAATGGAATGGAATCGTATGGAAAGGAACGAGATGGAATGGAAATGGAATGGGATGGAGTGGGGTGGAAATGGAATGGGATGTTTTTAATGGGATGGGATGGGATGTGATGGAATGGAATGGAATGGAATGGAATGGAATGGAATGGAATGGAATGGAATGGAATGGAATGGAATTGAACGGCGTGGAATGGAATGGCATGGAAGGGCATGGCATGGAATGAAATGGAGTGGAATGGAATGGAATGGAATGGAACGGAATGGAATGGAATGGAATGGAATGGAATGGAATGGAATGGAATGGAATGGAACGGTAAGGCACTGAAAGAAATGGCATGGAATGGCATGGAATGGAATGGAATGGAATGGAAAAGAATGGAAATTGAACGGGATGGAATTGCATAGAATAGGAATGGCATGGAATGGAATGGAATGGAATGGAATGGAATGGAATGGAATGGAATGGAATGGAATGGAATGGAATGGAATTGAACGGCGTGGAATGGAATGGAATGGAATGGAATGGAATGGAATGGAATGGAATGGAATGGAATTGAACGGCGTGGAATGGAATGGAATGGGATGGAATGGGATGAAATGGCATGCAATGGAATGGAATGTAATGAAATGGAAAGGGACTGAAAGAAATGGCATGGAATGGCATGGAATGGAATGGAATGGAATGGCACGTCACGGACTGGAAAGGCATGGAATGGAATGGAATGGATTGGAATGGAATGGAATGGAATGGAATGGAATTCAATGGAATTCAATGGAATTGCATAGAATAGGAATGGAATGGAATGCGATGGAAACGGAATGGAATGGAATGGAATGGAATGGAATGGAATGGAATGGAATGGAATGGAATGGAATGGAATGGAATGGAGTGGGATGGGATGGAATGGAATGGAATGGGATGGAAATGGAATGGAAAGGAATGGAATGGAATGGAATGGGATGGGATGGAATGGAATGGAATGGGATGGAATGGAATGGAATGGAATGGAATGGAATGGGATGGAATGGAATGGAATGGAATGGAATGAAACGGAAAGGCACTGAAAGAACTGGCATGGAATGGAATGGAAAAGAATGGAAATTGAACGGGATGGAATTGCATAGAATAGGAATGGAATGGAATGGAATGGAATGGAATGGAATGGAATGGAATGGAATGGAATGGAATGGAATGGTGCGAGGTGGAATCTAAATGAAATGGGATGGAGTGGGGTGGAAATTGGGATGGGATGTGTTCTGATGGGATGGGATGGGATGGGATGGGATGTGATGGGATGAGATGGGATGGAATGGAATGCAATGGAATGGAATGGAACGGCGTGGAATGGAAAGGCATGGAATGTAACGGAACGGAACAGAAAGGAATGAAATGGAATGCTATCGCATGGAATGGAATGGAATGGAATGGAATGGAATAGAATGGAATGGAATGGAATGGAATGGAATGGAATGGAATGGAATGGAATAAGATGGAATGGAAGAAATGGGATGGAAATGGAATGGGATGGCATGGAATGGAATGGAATGGAATGGAATGGAATGGCATGGAATGGAATGGAATGGAATGGAATGGAATGGAATGGAATTGGAATGGGATGGGATGGAATAGAACAGAATGGAATGGAATGGAATGGAATGGAATGGAATGGAATGGAATGGAATGGAATGGAATGGAATGGAATGGAAGGGAATGGAATGGAATGGCGTGGAATGGAATGGAATTGGAATGGGATGGATGCGGGATGGGATGGGATGGGATGGGATGGGATGGAATGGAATGGAATGGAATGGAATGGAATGGAATGGAATGGAAGGGAATGGAATGGAATGGAATGGAATGGACAGGAATGGAATGGAATGGAATGGCATGGAATGTCATGGCATTGCATGGCATGGAACAGAATTGCATGGAAAGGAATGGCACGGTATTGCATACAATAGGAATGGAATGGAATGGAATGGAATAGAATGGAATGGAATGGGATGGAAAACCATAGAATACGAATGGAATGGAAGGGAACGGAACGGAACGGAACGGAGTGGAACGGAATGGAATGGAATGGAATGGAATGGAATGGAATGGAATGGAATGGAATGGAATGGAATGGAAAGGAGTGGAGCGGCATGGTATGGATTGGCACTAAAGGGAATTCAGTGTAATGCTATGGAATGGGAAAGAGTGGGACAAAATGGATTGGAAAGGAATGGCATGAAATTGCATGGAAAGGAATGGAATTAATGGAATGGAACGGAATAGAATGGAACGGAATGGAATGCAATATATTTGAATAGGATGGAATGGAATGGAATGGAATGGAATGGAATGGAATAGGACGGAATGGAATGTGATTAAATGTGATGGAATTGCCTGCCACGGAATGGAATGGAATGGAATGGAATGGAATGGAATGGAATGGAATGGAATGGAATGGAATGGAATGGAATGGAATGGAAAGAAAAGGGGATGGAATGGGATGGGAATGGAATGGAATGGACTTGAATGGAATGCATTAGAATTCAATGATATGGAATGGAATGGAATGGAATGGATTGGAATGGCATTTAATGGCATGCAATGGAGTAGGATCGGAATGGAATGGAAGGTTATGGCAATGTATAGAATAGAATGGAGTGGAATGGAATGGAATGGAATAGAATGGGATGGAATGGCATGGAATGTCATGGCATTGCATGGCATGGAACAGAATGGCATGGAAAGGAATGGCATGGTATTGCATACAATAGGAATGGAATGGAATGGAATGGAATGGAATGGAATGGAATGGAATGGAATGGAATGGAATGGAATGGAGCGAGGTGGAATGGAAATGAAATGGGATGGAGTGGGGTGGAAATTGGGATGGGATGTGTTCTGATGGGATGGGATGGGATGGGATGGGATGGGATGGAATGGAATGGAATGGAATGGAATGGAATGGAATGGAATGGAATGGAATTGGAATGGGATGGGATGGAATAGAACCGGAATGGAATGGAATGGAATGGAAGGGAATGGAATTGAATGGAATGGAATGGAATGGAATGGCGTGGAATGGAATGGAATGGAATGGAATAAGATGGAATGGAAGAAATGGGATGGAAATGGAATGGAATGGAATGGAATGGCATGGAATGGAATGGAATGGAATGGAATGGAATGGAATGGAATGGCATGGAATGGAATGGAATGGAATGGAATGGAATGGAATGGAATGGAATGGAATGGAATGGAATTGGAATGGGATGGGATGGAATAGAACCGGAATGGAATGGAATGGAATAGAATGGAATGGAATGGAATGGAATGGAATGGAATGGAATGGAATGGAAGGGAATGGAATGGAATGGCGTGGAATGGAATGGAATTGGAATGGGATGGAAGTGGGATGGGATGGAATGGAATGGAATGGAATGGAATGGAATGGAATGGAATGGAATGGAATGGAATGGAATGGCATGGAATGGAATGGCATAGAATAGGAATGGAATGGAATGTTATGGCATGATATGAAGTGGAATGGAATTTTATGGCATGATATGAAATGGAATGGAATGGAAAGGAATGGCATGGATTGGAATGCAATGGAATGGCATGGAATGGTATGGAATGGAATGGCATGGAATGGCACTTAAAGGAAGGGCACGGAATGGAATGGCATGGAATGGAATGGAATGGCATGGAATGGAATGGAATGGAATGGAATGGAATGGAATGGAATGGAATGGAATGGACGGGCATGACATGGAATGGAATGTATTGAAATGGAATAGGAAGGAATGGAATAGAATAGGAATAGAATGGCATGGAATGGAATGGAATGGAATGGAATGGAATGGAATGGAATGGAATGGAATGGAATGGAATTGCATAGAATAGGAATGAAATGGAATGCGATGGAAATGGAATGGGATGGAATGGCATGGAATGGAATGGAATGGAATGGAATGGAATGGAATGGAATGGAATGGAATGGAATGGAATGGAATGGAATGGAGTGGAATGGAATGGAATGGAACGGAAAGGCACTGAAAGATATGGCATGGAATGGCATGAAATGGAATGGAATGGAATGGAATGGAATGGAATGGAAATGGAGTGGGATGGAATTGCATAGAATAAGAAAGGAATGGAATGGAATGGAATGGAATGGAATGGAATGGAATGGAATGGAATGGAATGGAATGGAATGGAATGGAATGGAATGGAGTGGAATGGAATGGAATGGAACGGAAAGGCACTGAAAGAAATGGCATGGAATGGCATGAAATGGAATGGAATGGAATGGAATGGAATGGAATGGAACGGCATGGAATGGAATGGAATGGGATGGAATGGCATGGGATGGAATGGGATGGAATGGCATGGAATGGAATGGAATGGAATGGAATGGAAAGGCACTGAGAGGAATGGCAGTGAATGGCATGGAATGGAATGGAACGGAATGGAATGGAATGGAACGGAACGGTAATGGAACGGGATGGAATTGCATAGAATAGGAATGGAATGGAATGGACGGGAAACGGAATGGCATGGCATGGCATGGAATGGAATGGAATGGAATGGAATGGAATGGAATGGAATGGAATGGTATGGAATGGAATGGAATGGAATGGAATGGAATGGAATGGAATGGAATGGAATAGAATGGAATGGAAATGAAACGGGATGGAGTGGGGTGGAAATGGGATGGGATGTGTTGTGATGGGATAGGATGGGATGGGGTGGAATGGAATGGAATGGAATGGAATGGAATGGAATGGAATGGAATGGAATGGAATGGAATGGAATGGGATGGAATGGAACGTAATGGAATGGCATGGAATGGAATGGAATGGAATGAAATAGAACGGAACGGAATGGAACGGAATGGAATGGAATGGCATGGAATGGAATGGAATGGAATGGGAACGAATGGGATGAAATGGCATGGAATGGAATGGAATGGAATGAAATGGAAAGGGACAGAAAGGAATGGCATTGAATGGCATGGAATGGCATGGAATGGAATGGAATGGAATGGAATGGAATGGAAATGGAAAGGAATGGAATGGAATGGAATGGAATGTGATTGTATGGCATGGAATGGAAATAAAATGGGACGGAATTGGATGGAAATGGGATGGGATGGGATGGGATGGGATGGGACGGGACGGGACGGGATGGGATGGGACGGGACGGGACGGGACGGGACGGGATGGGATGGGATGGAAAGTAATGGCATGACATGAAAGGGCATGGCATGCAATGGAATGGATTGAAATGGAATAGAATGGAATGGGATAGAATAGGAATAGAATGGCATGGTATGGAATGGAATGGAATGGAATGGAATGGAATGGAATGGAATGGGATGGGATGGAATGGAATGGAATGGAATGGAATGGAATGGAATGGAATGGAATGGAATGGAATGGAATGGTAGGGAATGGAATGGAATGGAAAGGTACTGAAAGGAATGGCATGAAATGGACTGAAATGGAATGGAGTGGAATGGAACGGAATGGAAATGGAACGGGATGAAACTGCATAGAATAGGTATGGAATGGAATGGAATGGAATGGAATGGAATGGAATGGAATGGAATGGAATGGAATGGAATGGAATGGAATGGAATGGCATGGAATGGGATGGTAATGGGATGCGACGGGATGGGACGGGATGGGACGGGATGGGACGGGATGGGATGGGATGGGATGGAATGGGATGGAATGGAATGGACTGGAATGGAATGGAATGGAATGGAATGGAATGGAATGGAATGGAATGGAATGGAATGGAATGGAATGGCATGGGTTGGAAATGAAATGGGATGGAAAGGGATGGAAATGAAATGGGATGGAATGGGATGGAAATGGGATGGGTTGGGAAGGGATGGGATGGGATGGGATGGAATGGAATGGAATGGAATGGAATGGAATGGAATGGAATGGAATGGAATGGAATGGAATGGAATGGAATGGAATGGAATGTCATGGAAGGGCATGACATGGAATGGAATGTATTGAAATGGAATAGGATGGAATGGAATAGAATAGGAATAGAATGGCATGGAACGGAATGGAATGGCATGGATTGGAATGCAATGGAATGGCATGGAATGGTATGGAATGGAATGGCATGGAATGGAATGGAATGGAATGGAATGGAATGGAATGGAATGGAATGTAGTCAAACGGCATGGAAATTGAATGGGATGGAATGGAATGGAAATGTAACGGGATGGAATGGGATGGAAGCGGGATGGGACGGAATGGAATGGAATGGAATGGAATGGAATGGAATGGAATGGAATGGAATGGAAATGGAAAGGAATGGAATGGAATGGAATGGAATGTGATTGTATGGCATGGAATGGAAATAAAATGGGACGGAATTGGATGGAAATGGGATGGGATGGGATGGGATGGGATGGGATGGGACGGGACGGGACGGGACGGGATGGGATGGGACGGGACAAGACGGGACGGGACGGGATGGGATGGGATGGAAAGTAATGGCATGACATGAAAGGGCATGGCATGCAATGGAATGGATTGAAATGGAATAGAATGGAATGGGATAGAATAGGAATAGAATGGCATGGTATGGAATGGAATGGAATGGAATGGAATGGAATGGAATGGAATGGGATGGAATGGAATGGAATGGAATGGAATGGAATGGAATGGTAGGGAATGGAATGGAATGGAAAGGTACTGAAAGGAATGGCATGAAATGGACTGAAATGGAATGGAGTGGAATGGAACGGAATGGAAATGGAACGGGATGAAACTGCATAGAATAGGTATGGAATGGAATGGAATGGAATGGAATGGAATGGAATGGAATGGAATGGAATGGAATGGAATGGAATGGAATGGAATGGCATGGGATGGAAATGAAATGGGATGGAAAGGGATGGAAATGAAATGGGATGGAATGGGATGGAAATGGGATGGTTTGGGAAGGGATGGGATGGGATGGGATGGGATGGGATGGAATGGAATGGAATGGAATGGAATGGAATGGAATGGAATGGAATGGAATGGAATGGAATGTCATGGAAGGGCATGACATGGAATGGAATGTATTGAAATGGAATAGGATGGAATGGAATAGAATAGGAATAGAATGGCATGGAACGGAATGGAATGGCATGGATTGGAATGCAATGGAATGGCATGGAATGGTATGGAATGGAATGGCATGGAATGGCATGGAATGGAATGGAATGGAATGGAATGGAATGGAATGGAATGGAATGGAATGGAATGTAGTCAAACGGCATGGAAATTGAATGGGATGGAATGGAATGGAAATGTAACGGGATGGAATGGGATGGAAGCGGGATGGGACGGAATGGAATGTAATGGAATGGAATGGAATGGAGTGGAATGGAATGGAATGGAATGGAATGGAATGGAATGGAATGGAATGGAATGGCATGGCATGGAATAGAATGGAACAGCGTGGAATGGAAAGGCATGGAATGGAAAGGAATGGAATGGAATGGAATGGAATGGAATGGAATGGAATGGAATGGAATGGAATGGAATGGAACGTCGTCAAACGGCATGGAAATTGAATGGGATGGAATGGAATGGAAATGTAATGGAATGGAATGGGATGGAAGTGGGATGGGATGGAATGGAATGGAATGGACTGGAACGGCATGGAATGGAAAGGCATGGAATGGAATGGAATGGAATGGAATGGAATGGAATGGAATGGAATGGAATGGAATGGAATGGAATGGAATGGCATAGAATGGCATGGAATGGCAAAGAATAGGAATGGAATGGAATGGAATGGAATGGAATGGAATGGAATGGAATGGAATGGAATGGAATGGAATGGAATGGAATGGAATGGAAATGAATGGAATGGAATGGAATGGAACGGAATGGAAAGGCATGGAATGGAATGGAATGGAATGGAATGGAATGGAATGGAATGGAATGGAATGGAACGGAAAGGCACTGAAAGAAATGACATGGAATGGCATGGAATGGAATGGAATGGAATGGAAAAGAATGGAAATTGAATGGGATGGAATTGCATAGAATAGGAATGGAATGGAATGGAATGGAATGGAATGGAATGGAATGGAATCGTATGGAAAGGAACGAGATGGAATGGAAATGGAATGGGATGGAGTGGGGTGGAAATGGAATGGGATGTTTTTAATGGGATGGGATGTGATGGAATGGAATGGAATGGAATGGAATGGAATGGAATGGAATGGAATGGAATGGAATTGAACGGCGTGGAATGGAATGGCATGGAAGGGCATGGCATGGAATGAAATGGAGTGGAATGGAATTGAATGGAATGGAACGGAACGGAATGGAATGGAATGGAATGGAATGGAATGGAATGGAATGGAATGGAACGGTAAGGCACTGAAAGAAATGGCATGGAATGGCATGGAATGGAATGGAATGGAATGGAAAAGAATGGAAATTGAACGGGATGGAATTGCATAGAATAGGAATGGCATGGAATGGAATGGAATGGAATGGAATGGAATGGAATGGAATGGAATGGAATGGAATTGAACGGCGTGGAATGGAATGGAATGGAATGGAATGGAATGGAATGGAATGGAATGGAATGGAATTGAACGGCGTGGAATGGAATGGAATGGGATGGAATGGGATGAAATGGCATGCAATGGAATGGAATGTAATGAAATGGAAAGGGACTGAAAGAAATGGCATGGAATGGCATGGAATGGAATGGAATGGAATGGCACGTCACGGACTGGAAAGGCATGGAATGGAATGGAATGGATTGGAATGGAATGGAATGGAATGGAATGGAATTCAATGGAATTCAATGGAATTGCATAGAATAGGAATGGAATGGAATGCGATGGAAACGGAATGGAATGGAATGGAATGGAATGGAATGGAATGGAATGGAATGGAATGGAATGGAATGGAATGGAATGGAATGGAGTGGGATGGGATGGAATGGAATGGAATGGGATGGAAATGGAATGGAAAGGAATGGAATGGAATGGAATGGGATGGGATGGAATGGAATGGAATGGGATGGAATGGAATGGAATGGAATGGAATGGGATGGAATGGAATGGAATGGAATGGAATGAAACGGAAAGGCACTGAAAGAACTGGCATGGAATGGAATGGAAAAGAATGGAAATTGAACGGGATGGAATTGCATAGAATAGGAATGGAATGGAATGGAATGGAATGGAATGGAATGGAATGGAATGGAATGGAATGGAATGGAATGGAATGGAATGGAATGGTGCGAGGTGGAATCTAAATGAAATGGGATGGAGTGGGGTGGAAATTGGTATGGGATGTGTTCTGATGGGATGGGATGGGATGGGATGTGATGGGATGAGATGGGATGGAATGGAATGCAATGGAATGGAACGGAACGGCGTGGAATGGAAAGGCATGGAATGTAACGGAACGGAACAGAAAGGAATGAAATGGAATGCTATCGCATGGAATGGAATGGAATGGAATGGAATGGAATAGAATGGAATGGAATGGAATGGAATGGAATGGAATGGAATGGAATGGAATGGAATAAGATGGAATGGAAGAAATGGGATGGAAATGGAATGGGATGGCATGGAATGGAATGGAATGGAATGGAATGGAATGGAATGGAATGGCATGGAATGGAATGGAATGGAATGGAATGGAATGGAATGGAATTGGAATGGGATGGGATGGAATAGAACAGAATGGAATGGAATGGAATGGAATGGAATGGAATGGAATGGAAGGGAATGGAATGGAATGGCGTGGAATGGAATGGAATTGGAATGGGATGGATGCGGGATGGGATGGGATGGGATGGGATGGGATGGAATGGAATGGAATGGAATGGAATGGAATGGCATGGAATGGAATGGCATAGAATAGGAATGGAATGGAAGAAATGGGATGGAAATGGAATGGAATGGAATGGAATGGAATGGAATGGCATGGAATGGAATGGAATGGAATGGAATGGAATGGAATGGAACGGAATGGAATGGAATGCAATGGAATGGAATGGAACGGAATGGCATGGCATGGAATGGAATGGAATGGAATGGAAAGGAATGGAATGGAATTGGAATGGGATGGGATGGAATAGAACAGGAATGGAATGGAATGGAATGGAATGGAATGGAATGGAATGGAATGGAATGGAATGGAATTGGAATGGGATGGAAGTGGGATGGGATGGGATGGAATGGAATGGAATGGAATGGAATGGAATGGAATGGAATGGAATGGAATGGAATGGAATGGAAGGGAATCGAATGGAATGGCGTGGAATGGAATGGAATTGGAATGGGATGGATGTGGGATGGGATGGGATGGGATGGGATGGGATGGGATGGAATGGAATGGAATGGAATGGAATGGAATGGAATGGAATGGAATGGCATGGAATGGAATGGCATAGAATAGGAATGGAATGGAATGTTATGGCATGATATGAAACGGAATGGAATTTTATGGCATGATATGAAATGGAATGGAATGGAATGTAATGAAATGTAATGGAATGGAATGGCATGGAATGGAATGGAATGGAATGGAATGGAATGGAATGGAATGGAATGGGATGGAATGGTATAGAATAGGAATGGAATGGAATGGAATGGAATGGAATGGAATGGAATGGAATGGAATGGAATGGAATGGCATGGAATGGAATGGCATGGAATGGAATTGAATGGATTGGAATGGATTGTAATGGAATGGAATGGAAAGGAATGGGATGGAAATGGGATGGAATGGAATAGAATGGAATGGAATGGAATGGAATGGAATGGAATGGAATGGAATGGAATGGAATGGATTGGAATGGAATGGAGAGGCACTGAATGGAATAGCATGAAATGGCATGAAATGGAATGGAACGGAATGGAGATGGAACGGGACGGAATTGCATGGAATAGGTGTGGAATGGAATGGAATGGAATGGAATGGAATGGAGTGGAATGGAATGGAATGGAATGGAATGGAATGGAATGGAAGGGAATGGAATGGAATGGAAGGGAATGGAATGGAATGGCATTGAATGGGATGGAAGTGGGAATGGATGGGACGGGATGGGATGGGATTGGATTTAATGGAATGGAATGGAGTGGACTGGAATGGAATTGAATGGAATGGAATGGCATGGGATGGAAAAGAAATGGGATTGAATGGGATGGAAATGGGATGGAATGGAATGGAATGGAATGGAATGGAATGGAATGGAATGGAATGGAATGGCATGGCATGGCATGGAATGGAATGGAATGGAATGGAATGGAATTGGAATGGGATGGGATGGAATAGAACAGGAATGGAATGGAATGGAATGGAATGGAATGGAATGGAATGGAATGGAATGGAATGGAATGGAATGGAATGGAATGGAATGGCGTGGAATGGAATGGAATTGGAATGGGATGGAAGTGGGATGGGATGGGATGGGATGGGATGGGATGGGATGGGATGGGATGGGATGGAATGGAATGGAATGGAATGGAATGGAATGGAATGGAATGGAATGGAATGGCATGGAATGGCATGGCATAGAATAGGAATGGAATGGATTGTTATGGCATGATATAAAATGGAATGGAATTTTATGGCATGATATGAAATGGAATGGAATGGATTGGAATGGAATGGAATGGAATGGAATGGAATGGAATGGAATGGAATGGAATGGGATGGAATGGAATGGAATGGAACGGCATGGAGTGGAATGGAATGGAATGGAACGGCATGGAATGGAACGGCACGGAATGGAATGGAATGGAATGGAACGGAATGGAATGGAATGGAATGGGATGGAATGGTATAGAATAGGAATGGAATGGAATGGAATGGAATGGAATGGAATGGAATGGAATGGAATGGGATGTAAATGGAATGGAATTGAATGGAATGGAATGGATTGGAATGGAATGGAATGGAATGGAATGGAATGGAATGGAATGGAATGGAATGTGATGGAAATGGAATGGAATGGAATGGAATGGAATGGAATGGAATGGAATGGAATGGAATGGAATGGAATGGAGAGGCACTGAATGGAATAGCATGAAATGGCATGAAATGGAATGGTACGGAATGGAGATGGAACGGGATGGAATTGCATAGAATAGATCTGGAATGGAATGGAATGGAATGGAATGGAATGGAATGGAATGGAATGGAATGGAATGGAATGGAATGGAGTGGAATGGAAGGGAATGGAATGGAATGGCATTGAATGGATAGGAATCGGATGGAATGGGATGGAAGTGGGAATGGATGGGATGGGATGGGATGGGATGGGATTGGATTTAATGGAATGGAATGGAATGGACTGGAATGGAATTGAATGAAATGGAATGGCATGGGATGGAAAAGAAATGGGATGGAAAGGAATGGAAATGAAATGGGATTGAATGGGATGGAAATGGGATGCGATGGGATGGGATCGGATGGAATGGAATGGAATGGAATGGAATGGAATGGAATGGAATGGAATGGAAATGAATGGAATGGAATGGAATGGAACGGAATGGAAAGGCATGGAATGGAATGGAATGGAATGGAATGGAATGGAATGGAATGGAATGGAATGGAATGGAATGGAATTGAACGGAAAGGCACTGAAAGAAATGGCATGGAATGGCATGGAATGGAATGGAATGGAAAAGAATGGAAATTGAACGGGATGTAATTGCATAGAATAGGAATGGAATGGAATGGAATGGAATGGAATGGAATGGAATGGAATGGAATGGAATGGAATGGAATCGTATGGAAAGGAACGAGATGGAATGGAAATGGAATGGGATGGAGTGGGGTGGAAATGGAATGGGATGTTTTTAATGGGATGGGACGTGATGGAATGGAATGGAATGGAATGGAATGGAATGGAATGGAATGGAATTGAACGGCGTGGAATGGAATGGCATGGAAGGGCATGGCATGGAATGAAATGGAGTGGAACGGAATGGAATGGAATGGAATGGAATGGAATGGAATGGAATGTAATGGAATGGAATGGAATGGAACGGTAAGGCACTGAAAGAAATGGCATGGAATGGCATGGAATGGAATGGAAAAGAATGGAAATTGAACGGGATGGAATTGCATAGAATAGGAATGGCATGGAATGGAATGGAATGGAATGGAATGGAATGGAATGGAATGGAATGGAATGGAATCGTATGGAATGGGACGAGATGGAATGGAAATGGAATGGGATGAAGTGGGGTGGAAATCGAATGGGATGTGTTTAATGGGATGGGATGGGATGGGATGGAATGGAATGGAATGGAATGGAATGGAATGGAATGGAATGGAATGGAATGGAATGGAATTGAACGGCGTGGAATGGAATGGAATGGGATGGAATGGGATGAAATGGCATGCAATGGAATGGAATGTAATGAAATGGAAAGGGACTGAAAGAAATGGCATGGAATGGCATGGAATGGAATGGAATGGAATGGCTCGTCACGGACTGGAAAGGCATGGAATGGAATGGAATGGAATGGAATGGAATGGAATGGAATGGAATGGAATGGAATGGAATTGCATAGAATAGGAATGGAATGGAATGCGATGGAAATGGAAGGGAATGGAATGGAATGGAATGGAATGGAATGGGATGGGATGGAATGGAATGGAATGGGATGGAAATGGAATGGAAAGGAATGGAATGGAATGGAATGGGATGGGATGGAATGGAATGGAATGGGATGGAATGGAATGGAATGGAATGGAATGGAATGGAATGGAATGGAATGGAATGGAATGGGATGGAATGGAATGGAATGGAATGGAATGAAACGGAAAGGCACTGAAAGAACTGGCATGGAATGGAATGGAAAAGAATGGAAATTGAACGGGATGGAATTGCATAGAATAGGAATGGAATGGAATGGAATGGAATGGAATGGAATGGAATGGAATGGAATGGAATGGAATGGAATGGAATGGTGCGAGGTGGAATGGAAATGAAATGGGATGGAGTGGGGTGGAAATTGGGATGGGATGTGTTCTGATGGGATGGGATGGGATGGGATGTGATGGGATGGGATGGGATGGAATGGAATGCAATGGAATGGAATGGAACGGCGTGGAATGGAAAGGCATGGAATGTAACGGAACGGAACAGAAAGGAATGAAATGGAATGCTATGGCATGGCATGGAATGGAATGGAATGGAATGGAATGGAATGGAATGGAATGGAATGGAATGGAATGGAATGGAATAAGATGGAATGGAAGAAATGGGATGGAAATGGAATGGGATGGCATGGAATGGAATGGAATGGAATGGCATGGAATGGAATGGAATGGAATGGAATGGAATGGAATTGGAATGGGATGGGATGGAATAGAACAGGAATGGAATGGAATGGAATGGAATGCAATGGAATGGAATGGAATGGAATGGAATGGAATGGAATGGAATGGAATGGAAGGGAATGGAATGGAATGGAATGGAATGGTGCGAGGTGGAATGGAAATGAAATGGGATGGAGTGGGGTGGAAATTGGGATGGGATGTGTTCTGATGGGATGGGATGGGATGGGATGTGATGGGATGGGATGGGATGGAATGGAATGCAATGGAATGGAATGGAACGGCGTGGAATGGAAAGGCATGGAATGTAACGGAACGGAACAGAAAGGAATGAAATGGAATGCTATCGCATGGAATGGAATGGAATGGAATGGAATGGAATGGAATGGAATGGAATGGAATGGAATGGAATGGAATGGAATGGAATAAGATGGAATGGAAGAAATGGGATGGAAATGGAATGGGATGGCATGGAATGGAATGAAATGGAATGGAATGGATTGGAATGGAATGGCATGGAATGGAATGGAATGGAATGGAATGGAATGGAATGGAATGGAATTGGAATGGGATGGGATGGAATAGAACAGGAATGGAATGGAATGGAATGGAATGGAATGGAATGGAATGGAATGGAATGGAATGGAATGGAATGGAATGGAATGGAATGGAAGGGAATTTAATGGAATGGCGTGGAATGGAATGGAATTGGAATGGGATGGATGCGGGATGGGATGGGATGGGATGGGATGGGATGGAATGGAATGGAATGGAATGGAATGGAATGGAATGGAATGGAATGGAATGGAATGGCATGGAATGGAATGGCATAGAATAGGAATGGAATGGAAGAAATGGGATGGAAATGGAATGGAATGGAATGGAATGGAATGGAATGGAATGGAATGGCATGGAATGGAATGGAATGGAATGGAATGGAATGGAACGGAATGGAATGGAATGCAATGGAATGGAATGGAACGGAATGGCATGGCATGGAATGGAATGGAATGGAATGGAAAGGAATGGAATGGAATTGGAATGGGATGGGATGGAATAGAACAGGAATGGAATGGAATGGAATGGAATGGAATGGAATGGAATGGAATGGAATTGGAATGGGATGGAAGTGGGATGGGATGGGATGGGATGGAATGGAATGGAATGGAATGGAATGGAATGGAATGGAATGGAATGGAATGGAAGGGAATCGAATGGAATGGCGTGGAATGGAATGGAATTGGAATGGGATGGATGTGGGATGGGATGGGATGGGATGGGATGGGATGGAATGGAATGGAATGGAATGGAATGGAATGGAACGGAATGGAATGGAATGGAATGGAATGGCATGGAATGGAATGGCATAGAATAGGAATGGAATGGAATGTTATGGCATGATATGAAACGGAATGGAATTTTATGGCATGATATGAAATGGAATGGAATGGAATGTAATGAAATGTAATGGAATGGAATGGCATGGAATGGAATGGAATGGAATGGAATGGAATGGAATGGAATGGAATGGGATGGAATGGAATGGAATGGAATGGAATGGAATGGAATGGAATGGAATGGAATGGAATGGAATGGCATGGAATGGAATTGAATGGATTGGAATGGATTGGAATGGATTGGAATGGAATGGAATGGGATGGAAATGGGATGGAATGGAATAGAATGGAATGGAATGGAATGGAATGGAATGGAATGGAATGGAATGGAATGGAATGGAATGGAATGGAATGGAATGGATTGGAATGGAATGGAGAGGCACTGAATGGAATAGCATGAAATGGCATGAAATGGAATGGAACGGAATGGAGATGGAACGGGACGGAATTGCATGGAATAGGTGTGGAATGGAATGGAATGGAATGGAATGGAATGGAGTGGAATGGAATGGAATGGAATGGAATGGAATGGAATGGAAGGGAATGGAATGGAATGGAAGGGAATGGAATGGAATGGCATTGAATGGGATGGAAGTGGGAATGGATGGGACGGGATGGGATGGGATTGGATTTAATGGAATGGAATGGAGTGGACTGGAATGGAATTGAATGGAATGGAATGGCATGGGATGGAAAAGAAATGGGATTGAATGGGATGGAAATGGGATGGAATTGAATGGAATGGAATGGAATGGAATGGAATGGAATGGAATGGAATGGCATGGCATGGCATGGAATGGAATGGAATGGAATGGAATGGAATGGAATTGGAATGGGATGGGATGGAATAGAACAGGAATGGAATGGAATGGAATGGAATGGAATGGAATGGAATGGAATGGAATGGAATGGCGTGGAATGGAATGGAATTGGAATGGGATGGAATTGGGATGGGATGGGATGGGATGGGATGGGATGGGATGGGATGGAATGGAATGGAATGGAATGGAATGGAATGGAATGGAATGGAATGGAATGGAATGGCATGGAATGGCATGGCATAGAATAGGAATGGAATGGATTGTTATGGCATGATATAAAATGGAATGGAATTTTATGGCATGATATGAAATGGAATGGAATGGATTGGAATGGAATGGAATGGAATGGAATGGAATGGAATGGAATGGAATGGAATGGAATGGAATGGAATGGAATGGAGTGGAATGGAATGGAATGGAATGGAATGGAACGGCATGGAGTGGAATGGAATGGAATGGAACGGCATGGAATGGAACGGCACGGAATGGAATGGAATGGAATGGAACGGAATGGAATGGAATGGAATGGGATGGAATGGTATAGAATAGGAATGGAATGGAATGGAATGGAATGGAATGGAATGGAATGGAATGGGATGTAAATGGAATGGAATTGAATGGAATGGAATGGATTGGAATGGAATGGAATGGAATGGAATGGAATGGAATGGAATGGAATGGAATGGAATGGAATGGAATGGAATGGAATGGAATGGAGAGGCACTGAATGGAATAGCATGAAATGGCATGAAATGGAATGGTACGGAATGGAGATGGAACGGGATGGAATTGCATAGAATAGATCTGGAATGGAATGGAATGGAATGGAATGGAATGGAATGGAATGGAATGGAATGGAATGGAATGGAATGGAATGGAATGGAGTGGAATGGAAGGGAATGGAATGGAATGGCATTGAATGGATAGGAATGGGATGCAATGGGATGGAAGTGGGAATGGATGGGATGGGATGGGATGGGATGGGATGGGATTGGATTTAATGGAATGGAATGGAATGGACTGGAATGGAATTGAATGAAATGGAATGGCATGGGATGGAAAAGAAATGGGATGGAAAGGAATGGAAATGAAATGGGATTGAATGGGATGGAAATGGGATGCGATGGGATGGGATCGGATGGAATGGAATGGAATGGAATGGAATGGAATGGAATGGAATGGAATGGAATGGAAATGAATGGAATGGAATGGAATGGAACGGAATGGAAAGGCATGGAATGGAATGGAATGGAATGGAATGGAATGGAATGGAATGGAATGGAATGGAATGGAATGGAATGGAATGGAATGGAATGGAATGGAATTGAACGGAAAGGCACTGAAAGAAATGGCATGGAATGGCATGGAATGGAATGGAATGGAAAAGAATGGAAATTGAACGGGATGTAATTGCATAGAATAGGAATGGAATGGAATGGAATGGAATGGAATGGAATGGAATGGAATGGAATGGAATGGAATGGAATGGAATGGAATGGAATCGTATGGAAAGGAACGAGATGGAATGGAAATGGAATGGGATGGAGTGGGGTGGAAATGGAATGGGATGTTTTTAATGGGATGGGACGTGATGGAATGGAATGGAATGGAATGGAATGGAATGGAATGGAATGGAATGGAATGGAATGGAATGGAATTGAACGGCGTGGAATGGAATGGCATGGAAGGGCATGGCATGGAATGAAATGGAGTGGATTGGAATGGAACGGAATGGAATGGAATGGAATGGAATGGAATGGAATGGAATGGAATGGAATGGAATGGAACGGTAAGGCACTGAAAGAAATGGCATGGAATGGCATGGAATGGAATGGAAAAGAATGGAAATTGAACGGGATGGAATTGCATAGAATAGGAATGGCATGGAATGGAATGGAATGGAATGGAATGGAATGGAATGGAATGGAATGGAATGGAATGGAATGGAATCGTATGGAATGGAACGAGATGGAATGGAAATGGAATGGGATGAAGTGGGGTGGAAATGGAATGGGATGTGTTTAATGGGATGGGATGGGATGGGATGGGATGGAATGGAATGGAATGGAATGGAATGGAATGGAATGGAATGGAATGGAATGGAATGGAATGGAATGGAATTGAACGGCGTGGAATGGAATGGAATGGGATGGAATGGGATGAAATGGCATGCAATGGAATGGAATGTAATGAAATGGAAAGGGACTGAAAGAAATGGCATGGAATGGCATGGAATGGAATGGAATGGAATGGCTCGTCACGGACTGGAAAGGCATGGAATGGAATGGAATGGAATGGAATGGAATGGAATGGAATGGAATGGAATGGAATTGCATAGAATAGGAATGGAATGGAATGCGATGGAAATGGAAGGGAATGGAATGGAATGGAATGGAATGGAATGGAATGGAATGGAATGGAATGGAATGGAATGGGATGGGATGGAATGGAATGGAATGGGATGGAAATGGAATGGAAAGGAATGGAATGGAATGGAATGGGATGGGATGGAATGGAATGGAATGGGATGGAATGGAATGGAATGGACAGGAATGGAATGGAATGGGATGGAATGGAATTGAATGGAATGGAATGAAACGGAAAGGCACGGAAAGAACTGGCATGGAATGGAATGGAAAAGAATGGAAATTGAACGGGATGGAATTGCATAGAATAGGAATGGAATGGAATGGAATGGAATGGAATGGAATGGAATGGAATGGAATGGAATGGAATGGAATGGAATGGAATGGAATGGAATGGTGCGAGGTGGAATGGAAATGAAATGGGATGGAGTGGGGTGGAAATTGGGATGGGATGTGTTCTGATGGGATGGGATGGGATGGGATGTGATGGGATGGGATGGGATGGAATGGAATGCAATGGAATGGAATGGAACGGCGTGGAATGGAAAGGCATGGAATGTAACGGAACGGAACAGAAAGGAATGAAATGGAATGCTATGGCATGGAATGGAATGGAATGGAATGGAATGGAATGGAATGGAATGGAATGGAATAAGATGGAATGGAAGAAATGGGATGGAAATGGAATGGGATGGCATGGAATGGAATGGAATGGAATGGAATGGCATGGAATGGAATGGAATGGAATGGAATGGAATGGAATTGGAATGGGATGGGATGGAATAGAACAGGAATGGAATGGAATGGAATGGAATGCAATGGAATGGAATGGAATGGAATGGAATGGAATGGAATGGAAGGAAATGGAATGGAATGGCGTGGAATGGAATGGAATTGGAATGGGATGGATGTGGGATGGGATGGGATGGGATGGGATGGGATGGGATGGGATGGAATGGAATGGAATGGAATGGAATGGCATAGAATGGGAATGGAATGGAAGAAATGGGATGGAAATGGAATGGAATGGAATGGAATGGCATGGAATGGAATGGAATGGAATGGAATGGAATGGAATGGAATGGAATGGAATGGAATGGAACGGAATGGCATGGCATGGAATGGAATGGAATGGAATGGAATGGAATGGAATGGAATGGAATGGAATGGAAAGGAATGGAATGGAATGGAATTGGAATGGGATGGAAGTGGGATGGGATGGGATGGGATGGGATGGGATGGGATGGGATGGAATGGAATGGAATGGAATTGGAATGGGATGGGATGGAATAGAACAGGAATGGAATGGAATGGAATGGAATGGAATGGAATGGAATGGAATGGAATGGAATTGGAATGGGATGCAAGTGGGATGGGATGGGATGGGATGGGATGGGATGGGATGGGATGGAATGGAATGGAATGGAATGGAATGGAATGGAATGGAATGGAATGGAATGGAATGGAATGGAATGGCGTGGAATGGAATGGAATTGGAATGGGATGGATGTGGGATGGGATGGGATGGAATGGAATGGAATGGAATGGAATGGAATGGAATGGAATGGAATGGAATGGAATGGCATGGAATGGAATGTCATAGAATAGGAATGGAATGGAATGTTATGGCATGATATGAAACGGAATGGAATTTTATGGCATGATATGAAATGGAATGGAATGGAATGTAATGAAATGTAATGGAATGGAATGGCATGGAATGGAATGGAATGGAATGGAATGGAAATGAATGGAATGGAATGGAATGGAATGGAATGGGATGGAATGGTATAGAATAGGAATGGAATGGAATGGAATGGAATGGAATGGAATGGAATGGAATGGAATGGAATGGAATGGAATGGAATGGAATGGAATGGAATGGAATGGCATGGGTTGGAATGGAATTGAATGGATTGGAATGGATTGGAATGGAATGAAATGGAATGGAATGGGATGGAAATGGAATGGAATGGAATGGAATGGAATGGAATGGAATGGAATGGAATGGAATGGAATGGAATGTAGAGGCACTGAATGGAATAGCATGAAATGGCATGAAATGGAATGGAACGGAATGGAGATGGAATGGGACGGAATTGCATGGAATAGGTGGGGAATGGAATGGAATGGAATGGAATTGGAATGGGATGGGATGGAATAGAACAGGAATGGAATGGAATGGAATGGAATGGAATGGAATGGAATGGAATGGAATGGAATGGAATGGAATGGAATGGAATGGAAGGGAATGGAATGGAATGGCGTGGAATGGAATGGAATTGGAATGGGTTGGATGCGGGATGGGATGGGATGGGATGGGATGGGATGGAATGGAATGGAATGGAATGGAATGGAATGGAATGGAATGGAATGGAATGGCATGGAATGGAATGGCATAGAATAGGAATGGAATGGAAGAAATGGGATGGAAATGGAATGGAATGGAATGGAATGGAATGGAATGGAATGGAATGGAATGGAATGGAATGGAATGGAATGGAATGGAACGGAATGGCATGGCATGGAATGGAATGGAATGGAATGGAAAGGAATGGAATGGAATTGGAATGGGATGGGATGGAATAGAACAGGAATGGAATGGAATGGAATGGAATGGAATGGAATGGAATGGAATGGAATGGAATGGAATGGAATGGAATGGAATTGGAATGGGATGGAAGTGGGATGGGATGGGATGGGATGGGATGGGATGGAATGGAATGGAATGGAATGGAATGGAATGGAATGGAATGGAATGGAATGGAATGGAATGGAATGGAATGGAATGGAACGGAATGGCGTGGAATGGAATGGAATTGGAATGGGATGGATGTTGGATGGGATGGGATGGGATGGGATGGAATGGAATGGAATGGAATGGAATGGAATGGAATGGAATGGCATAGAATAGGAATGGAATTGAATGTTATGGCATGATATGAAACGGAATGGAATTTTATGGCATGATATGAAATGGAATGGAATGGAATGTAATGAAATGTAATGGAATGGAATGGCATGGAATGGAATGGAATGGAATGGAATGGAATGGAATGGAATGGAATGGAATGGAATGGAATGGGATGGAATGGTATAGAATAGGAATGGAATGGAATGGAATGGAATGGAATGGAATGGAATGGAATGGAATGGAATGGAATGGAATGGAATGGAATGGCATGGCATGGAATGGCATGGAATGGAATTGAATGGATTGGAATGGATTGGAATGGAATGGAATGGAATGGAATGGAATGGAAATGGGATGGAATGGAATGGAATGGAATGGAATGGAATGGAATGGAATGGAATGGAATGGATTGGAATGGAATGGAGAGGCACTGAATGGAATAGCATGAAATGGCATGAAATGGAATGGAACGGAATGGAGATGGAACGGGACGGAATTGCATGGAATAGGTGTGGAATGGAATGGAATGGAATGGAATGGAATGGAGTGGAATGGAATGGAATGGAATGGAATGTAATGGAAGGGAATGGAATGGAATGGAAGGGAATGGAATGGAATGGCATTGAATGGGATGGAAGTGGGAATGCATGGGACGGGATGGGATGGGATTGGATTTAATGGAATGGAATGGAGTGGACTGGAATGGAATTGAATGGAATGGAATGGCATGGGATGGAAAAGAAATGGGATTGAATGGGATGGAAATGGGATGGAATGGAATGGAATGGAATGGAATGGAATGGAATCGAATGGAATGGAATGGAACGGAATGGCATGGCATGGAATGGAATGGAATGGAATGGAATGGAATTGGAATGGGATGGGATGGAATAGAACAGGAATGGAATGGAATGGAATGGAATGGAATGGAATGGAATGGAATGGAATGGAATGGAATGGAATGGAATGGAATGGCGTGGAATGGAATGGAATTGGAATGGGATGGAAGTGGGATGGGATGGGATGGGATGGGATGGGATGGGATGGAATGGAATGGAATGGAATGGAATGGAATGGAATGGAATGGAATGGAATGGAATGGAATGGCATGGAATGGCATGGCATAGAATAGGAATGGAATGGATTGTTATGGCATGATATGAAATGGAATGGAATTTTATGGCATGATATGAAATGGAATGGAATGGATTGGAATGGAATGGAATGGAATGGAATGGAATGGAATGGAATGGAATGGAATGGGATGGAATGGAATGGAATGGAACGGCATGGAATGGAATGGAATGGAATGGAACGGCATGGAATGGAACGGCACGGAATGGAATGGAATGAAATGGAACGGAATGGAATGGAATGGAATGGGATGGAATGGTATAGAATAGGAATGGAATGGAATGGAATGGAATGGAATGGAATGGAATGGAATGGAATGGAATGGAATGGAATGGGATGTAAACGGAATGGAATTGAATGGAATGGAATGGATTGGAATGGAATGGAATGGAATGGAATGGAATGGAATGGAATGGAATGGAATGGAATGGAATGTGATGGAAATGGAATGGAATGGAATGGAATGGAATGGAATGGAATGGAATGGAATGGAGAGGCACTGAATGGAATAGCATGTAATGGCATGAAATGGAATGGTACGGAATGGAGATGGAACGGTATGGAATTGCATAGAATAGATCTGGAATGGAATGGAATGGAATGGAATGGAATGGAATGGAATGGAATGGAATGGAATGGAATGGAATGGAATGGAATGGAGTGGAATGGAAGGGAATGGAATGGAATGGCATTGAATGGATAGGAATGGGATGGAGTGGGATGGAAGTGGGAATGGATGGGATGGGATGGGATGGGATGGGATGGGATGGGATGGGATGGGATGGGATGGGATTGGATTTAATGGAATGGAATGGAATGGACTGGAATGGAATTGAATGAAATGGAATGGCATGGGATGGAAAAGAAATGGGATGGAAAGGAACGGAAATGAAATGGGATTGAATGGGATGGAAATGGGATGCGATGGGATGGGATCGGATGGAATGGAATGGAATGGAATGGAATGGAATGGAATGGAAATGAATGGAATGGAATGGAATGGAACGGAATGGAAAGGCATGGAATGGAATGGAATGGAATGGAATGGAATGGAATGGAATGGAATGGAATGGAATGGAATGGAATGGAATGGAATGGAATTGAACGGAAAGGCACTGAAAGAAATGGCATGGAATGGCATGGAATGGAATGGAATGGAAAAGAATGGAAATTGAACGGAATGTAATTGCATAGAATAGGAATGGAATGGCATGGAATGGAATGGAATGGAATGGAATGGAATGGAATGGAATGGAATGGAATCGTATGGAAAGGAACGAGATGGAATGGAAATAGAATGGGATGGAGTGGGGTGGAAATGGAATGGGATGTTTTTAATGGGATGGGATGTGATGGAATGGAATGGAATGGAATGGAATGGAATGGAATGGAATGGAATGGAATGGAATTGAACGGCGTGGAATGGAATGGCATGGAAGGGCATGGCATGGAATGAAATGGAGTGGAATGGAATGGAACGGAATGGAATGGAATGGAATGGAATGGAATGGAATGGAATGGAATGGAATGGAATGGAATGGAACGGTAAGGCACTGAAAGAAATGGCATGGAATGGCATGGAATGGAATGGAATGGAAAAGAATGGAAATTGAACGGGATGGAATTGCATAGAATAGGAATGGCATGGAATGGAATGGAATGGAATGGAATGGAATGGAATGGAATGGAATGGAATGGAACGGAACGAGATGGAATGGAAATGGAATGGGATGAAGTGGGGTGGAAATGGAATGGGATGTGTTTAATGGGATGGGATGGGATGGGATGGAATGGAATGGAATGGAATGGAATGGAATTGAACGGCGTGGAATGGAATGGAATGGGATGGAATGGGATGAAATGGCATGCAATGGAATGGAATGTAATGAAATGGAAAGGGACTGAAAGAAATGGCATGGAATGGCATGGAATGGAATGGAATGGAATGGCACGTCACGGACTGGAAAGGCATGGAATGGAATGGAATGGAATGGAATGGAATGGAATGGAATGGAATGGAATTGCATAGAATAGGAATGGAATGGAATGCGATGGAAATGGAAGGGAATGGAATGGAATGGAATGGAATGGAATGGAATGGAATGGAATGGAATGGAATGGAATGGAATGGGATGGGATGGAATGGAATGGAATGGGATGGAAATGGAATGGAAAGGAATGGAATGGAATGGAATGGGATGGGATGGGATGGAATGGAATGGAATTGGATGGAATGGAATGGAATGGAATGGAATGGAATGGAATGGAATGGAATGGAATGGAATGGGATGGAATGGAATGGAATGGAATGAAACGGAAAGGCACTGAAAGAACTGGCATGGAATGGAATGGAAAAGAATGGAAATTGAACGGGATGGAATTGCATAGAATAGGAATGGAATGGAATGGAATGGAATGGAATGGAATGGAATGGAATGGAATGGAATGGAATGGAATGGAATGGTGCGAGGTGGAATGGAAATGAAATGGGATGGAGTGGGGTGGAAATTGGGATGGGATGTGTTCTGATGGGATGGGATGGGATGGGATGTGATGGGATGGGATGGGATGGAATGGAATGCAATGGAATGGAATGGAACGGCGTGGAATGGAAAGGCATGGAATGTAACGGAACGGAACAGAAAGGAATGAAATGGAATGCTATGGCATGGAATGGAATGGAATGGAATGGAATGGAATGGAATGGAATGGAATAAGATGGAATGGAAGAAATGGGATGGAAATGGAATGGGATGGCATGGAATGGAATGGAATGGAATGGAATGGCATGGAATGGAATGGAATGGAATGGAATGGAATGGAATTGGAATGGGATGGGATGGAATAGAACAGAATGGAATGGAATGGAATGGAATGCAATGGAATGGAATGGAATGGAATGGAATGGAATGGAATGGAAGGGAATGGAATGGAATGGCGTGGAATGGAATGGAATTGGAATGGGATGGATGTGGGATGGGATGGGATGGGATGGGATGGGATGGGATGGAATGGAATGGAATGGAATGGAATGGAATGGAATGGAATGGAATGGAATGGAATGGCATAGAATGGGAATGGAATGGAAGAAATGGGATGGAAATGGAATGGAATGGAATGGAATGGCATGGAATGGAATGGAATGGAATGGAATGGAATGGAATGGAACGGAATGGAAAGGCATGGAATGGAATGGAATGGAATGGAATGGAATGGAATGGAATGGAATGGAATGGAATGGAATGGAATGGAATTGAACGGAAAGGCACTGAAAGAAATGGCATGGAATGGCATGGAATGGAATGGAATGGAAAAGAATGGAAATTGAGCGGGATGTTATTGCATAGAATAGGAATGGAATGGAATGGAATGGAATGGAATGGAATGGAATGGAATGGAATGGAATCGTATGGAAAGGAACGAGATGGAATGGAAATGGAATGGGATGGAGTGGGGTGGAAATGGAATGGGATGTTTTTAATGGGATGGGATGTGATGGAATGGAATGGAATGGAATGGAATGGAATGGAATGGAATGGAATGGAATGGAATGGAATGGAATTGAACGGCGTGGAATGGAATGGCATGGAAGGGCATGGCATGGAATGAAATGGAGTGGAATGGAATGGAACGGAATGGAATGGAATGGAATGGAATGGAATGGAATGGAATGGAATGGAATGGAATGGAATGGAACGGTAAGGCACTGAAAGAAATGGCATGGAATGGCATGCAATGGAATGGAAAAGAATGGATATTGAACGGGATGGAATTGCATAGAATAGGAATGGCATGGAATGGAATGGAATGGAATGGAATGGAATGGAATGGAATGGAATGGAATCGTATGGAATGGAACGAGATGGAATGGAAATGGAATGGGAAGAAGTGGGGTGGAAATGGAATGGGATGTGTTTAATGGGATGGGATGGGATGGGATGGAATGGAATGGAATGGAATGGAATGGAATGGAATGGAATGGAATGGAATGGAATGGAATTGAACGGCGTGGAATGGAATGGAATGGGATGGAATGGGATGAAATGGCATGCAATGGAATGGAATGTAATGAAATGGAAAGGGACTGAAAGAAATGGCATGGAATGTCATGGAATGGAATGGAATGGAATGGCACGTCACGGACTGGAAAGGCATGGAATGGAATGGAATGGAATGGAATGGAATGGAATGGAATTGCATAGAATAGGAATGGAATGGAATGCGATGGAAATGGAAGGGAATGGAATGGAATGGAATGGAATGGAATGGAATGGGATGGGATGGAATGGAATGGAATGGGATGGAAATGGAATGGAAAGGAATGGAATGGAATGGAATGGGATGGGATGGAATGGAATGGAATGGGATGGAATGGAATGGAATGGAATGGAATGGAATGGAATGGAATGGAATGGAATTGAATGGAATGGAATGAAACGGAAAGGCACTGAAAGAACTGGCATGGAATGGAATGGAAAAGAATGGAAATTGAACGGGATGGAATTGCATAAAATAGGAATGGAATGGAATGGAATGGAATGGAATGGAATGGAATGGAATGGAATGGAATGGAATGGAATGGAATGGTGCGAGGTGGAATGGAAATGAAATGGGATGGAGTGGGGTGGAAATTGGGATGGGATGTGTTCTGATGGGATGGGATGGGATGGGATGTGATGGGATGGGATGGGATGGAATGGAATGCAATGGAATGGAATGGAACGGCGTGGAATGGAAAGGCATGGAATGTAACGGAACGGAACAGAAAGGAATGAAATGGAATGCTATGGCATGGAATGGAATGGAATGGAATGGAATGGAATGGAATGGAATGGAATGGAATGGAATGGAATGGAATGGAATGGAATGGAATAAGATGGAATGGAAGAAATGGGATGGAAATGGAATGGGATGGCATGGAATGGAATGGAATGGAATGGAATGGCATGGAATGGAATGGAATGGAATGGAATGGAATGGAATGGAATTGGAATGGGATGGGATGGAATAGAACAGGAATGGAATGGAATGGAATGGAATGGAATGCAATGGAATGGAATGGAATGGAATGGAATGGAATGGAATGGAAGGGAATGGAATGGAATGGCGTGGAATGGAATGGAATTGGAATGGGATGGATGTGGGATGGGATGGGATGGGATGGGATGGAATGGAATGGAATGGAATGGAATGGAATGGAATGGAATGGAATGGAATGGAATGGAATGGCATAGAATGGGAATGGAATGGAAGAAATGGGATGGAAATGGAATGGAATGGAATGGAATGGCATGGAATGGAATGGAATGGAATGGAATGGAATGGAATGGAATGGAATGGAATGGAACGGAATGGAAAGGCATGGAATGGAATGGAATGGAATGGAATGGAATGGAATGGAATGGAATGGAATGGAATGGAATTGAACGGAAAGGCACTGAAAGAAATGGCATGGAATGGCATGGAATGGAATGGAATGGAAAAGAATGGAAATTGAACGGGATGTAATTGCATAGAATAGGAATGGAATGGAATGGAATGGAATGGAATGGAATGGAATGGAATGGAATGGAATGGAATGGAATGGAATGGAATCGTATGGAAAGGAACGAGATGGAATGGAAATGGAATGGAATGGAATGGAATGGCATAAAATGGGAATGGAATGGAAGAAATGGGATGGAAATGGAATGGAATGGAATGGAATGGAATGGAATGGCATGGAATGGAATGGAATGGAATGGAATGGAATGGAATGGAATGGAACGGAATGGAACGGCATGGAATGGAATGGAATGGAATGGAATGGAATGGAAAGGAATGGAATGGAATTGGAATGGGATGGGATGGAATAGAACAGGAATGGATTGGAATGGAATGGAATGGAATGGAATGGAATGGAATGGAATGGAATGGAATGGAATTGGAATGGGATGGAAGTGGGATGGGATGGGATGGGATGGGATGGAATGGAATGGAATGGAATGGAATGGAATGGAATGGAATGGAATGGAATGGAATGGAATGGAATGGAAGGGAATGGAATGGAATGGCGTGGAATGGAATGGAATGGAATGGGATGGAATGGAATGGAATGGACAGGAATGGAATGGAATGGGATGGAATGGAATTGAATGGAATGGAATGAAACGGAAAGGCACTGAAAGAACTGGCATGGAATGGAATGGAAAAGAATGGAAATTGAATGGGATGGAATTGCATAGAATAGGAATGGAATGGAATGGAATGGAATGGAATGGAATGGAATGGAATGGAATGGAATGGAATGGAATGGAATGGAATGGTGCGAGGTGAAATGGAAATGAAATGGGATGGAGTGGGGTGGAAATTGGGATGGGATGTGTTCTGATGGGATGGGATGGGATGGGATGTGATGGGATGGGATGGGACGGAATGGAATGCAATGGAATGGAATGGAACGGCGTGGAATGGAAAGGCATGGAATGTAACGGAACGGAACAGAAAGGAATGAAATGGAATGCTATGGCATGGAATGGAAAGGAATGGAATGGAATGGAATGGAATGGAATGGAATGGAATGGAATGGAATGGAATAAGATGGAATGGAAGAAATGGGATGGAAATGGAATGGGATGGCATGGAATGGAATGGAATGGAATGGAATGGCATGGAATGGAATGGAATGGAATGGAATGGAATGGAATTGGAATGGGATGGGATGGAATAGAACAGGAATGCAATGGAATGGAATGGAATGCAATGGAATGGAATGGAATGGAATGGAATGGAAGGGAATGGAATGGAATGGCGTGGAATGGAATGGAATTGGAATGGGATGGATGTGGGATGGGATGGGATGGGATGGGATGGAATGGAATGGAATGGAATGGAATGGAATGGAATAGAATGGAATGGAATGGCATAGAATGGGAATGGAATGGAAGAAATGGGATGGAAATGGAATGGAATGGAATGGAATGGCATGGAATGGAATGGAATGGAATGGAATGGAATGGAATGGAATGGAATGGAATGGAACGGAATGGCATGGCATGGAATGGAATGGAATGGAATGGAATGGAATGGAATGGAATGGAATGGAATGGAAAGGAATGGAATGGAATTGGAATGGGATGGGATGGAATAGAACAGGAATGGAATGGAATGGAATGGAATGGAATGGAATGGAATGGAATGGAATTGGAATGGGATGGGATGGGATGGGATGGGATGGGATGGGATGGGATGGAATGGAATGGAATGGAATGGAATGGAATGGAATGGAATGGAATGGAATGGAATGGAATGGAATGGAATGGAATGGAAGGGAATGGAATGGAATGGCGTGGAATGGAATGGAATTGGAATGGGATGGATGTGGGATGGGATGGGATGGGATGGGATGGGATGGGATGGGATGGAATGGAATGGAATGGAATGGAATGGAATGGAATGGAATGGAATGGAATGGAATGGCATGGAATGGAATGTCATAGAATAGGAATGGAATGGAATGTTATGGCATGATATGAAACGGAATGGAATTTTATGGCATGATATGAAATGGAATGGAATGGAATGTAATGAAATGTAATGGAATGGAATGGCATGGAATGGAATGGAATGGAATGGAATGGAAATGAATGGAATGGAATGGAATGGAATGGAATGGGATGGAATGGTATAGAATAGGAATGGAATGGAATGGAATGGAATGGAATGGAATGGAATGGAATGGAATGGAATGGAATGGAATGGAATGGAATGGAATGGCATGGCATGGAATGGCATGGAATGGAATTGAATGGATTGGAATGGATTGGAATGGAATGAAATGGAATGGAATGGGATGGAAATGGAATGGAATGGAATGGAATGGAATGGAATGGAATGGAATGGAATGGAATGGAATGGAATGGAATGGAATGGAGAGGCACTGAATGGGATAGCATGAAATGGCATGAAATGGAATGGAACGGAATGGAGATTGAATGGGACGGAATTGCATGGAATAGGTGGGGAATGGAATGGAATGGAATGGAATGGAATGGAATGGAATTGTAATGGGATGGGATGGAAAAGAACAGGAATGGAATGGAATGGAATGGAATGGAATGGAATGGAATGGAATGGAATGGAATGGAATGGAATGGAAGGGAATGGAATGGAATGGCGTGGAATGGAATGGAATTGGAATGGGTTGGATGCGGGATGGGATGGGATGGGATGGGATGGGATGGGATGGGATGGAATGGAATGGAATGGAATGGAATGGAATGGAATGGAATGGAATGGAATGGCATGGAATCGAATGGCATAGAATAGGAATGGAATGGAAGAAATGGGATGGAAATGGAATGGAATGGAATGGAATGGAATGGAATGGAATGGAATTGAACGGAAAGGCACTGAAAGAAATGCCATGGAATGGCATGGAATGGAATGGAATGGAAAAGAATGGAAATTGAACGGGATGTAATTGCATAGAATAGGAATGGAATGGAATGGAATGGAATGGAA
This sequence comes from Acanthiza pusilla, assembly GCA_036630365.1. Classification (NCBI taxonomy): domain Eukaryota; kingdom Metazoa; phylum Chordata; class Aves; order Passeriformes; family Acanthizidae; genus Acanthiza; species Acanthiza pusilla. The sequence goes on from JAXCHO010000066.1 coordinate 149,606, forward strand.
TGGAATGGAATGGAATGGAATGGAATGGAATGGAATGGAATGGAATGGAATGGAACGGTAAGGCACTGAAAGAAATGGCATGGAATGGCATGGAATGGAATGGAAAAGAATGGAAATTGAACGGGATGGAATTGCATAGAATAGGAATGGCATGGAATGGAATGGAATGGAACTGAATGGAATGGAATGGAATGGAACGAGATGGAATGGAAATGGAATGGGATGAAGTGGGGTGGAAATGGAATGGGATGTGTTTAATGGGATGGGATGGGATGGGATGGGATGGAATGGAATGGAATGGAATGGAATGGAATGGAATGGAATGGAATGGAATGGAATGGAATGGAATGGAATGGAAAGGAATTGAACGGCGTGGAATGGAATGGAATGGGATGGAATGGGATGAAATGGCATGCAATGGAATGGAATGTAATGAAATGGAAAGGGACTGAAAGAAATGGCATTGAATGGCATGGAATGGAATGGAATGGAATGGCACGTTACGGACTGGAAAGGCATGGAATGGAATGGAATGGAATGGAATGGAATGGAATGGAATGGAATGGAATGGAATGGAATGGAATGGAATTGCATAGAATAGGAATGGAATGGAATGCGATGGAAATGGAAGGGAATGGAATGGAATGGAATGGAATGGAATGGAATGGAATGGAATGGAATGGAATGGAATGGAATGGAATGGAATGGGATGGGATGGAATGGAATGGAATGGGATGGAAATGGAATGGAAAGGAATGGAATGGAATGGAATGGAATGGGATGGGATGGAATGGAATGGAATTGGATGGAATGGAATGGAATGGAATGGAATGGAATGGAATGGAATGGAATGGAATGGAATGGAATGGGATGGGATGGAATTGAATGGAATGGAATGAAACGGAAAGGCACTGAAAGAACTGGCATGGAATGGAATGGAAAAGAATGGAAATTGAACGGGATGGAATTGCATAGAATAGGAATGGAATGGAATGGAATGGAATGGAATGGAATGGAATGGAATGGAATGGAATGGAATGGAATGGAATGGAATGGTGCGAGGTGGAATGGAAATGAAATGGGATGGAGTGGGGTGGAAATTGGGATGGGATGTGTTCTGATGGGATGGGATGGGATGGGATGTGATGGGATGGGATGGGATGGAATGGAATGCAATGGAATGGAATGGAACGGCGTGGAATGGAAAGGCATGGAATGTAACGGAACGGAACAGAAAGGAATGAAATGGAATGCTATGGCATGGAATGGAATGGAATGGAATGGAATGGAATGGAATGGAATGGAATGGAATGGAATGGAATGGAATGGAATAAGATGGAATGGAAGAAATGGGATGGAAATGGAATGGGATGGCATGGAATGGAATGGAATGGAATGGAATGGCATGGAATGAAATGGAATGGAATGGAATGGAATGGAATTGGAATGGGATGGGATGGAATAGAACAGAATGGAATGGAATGGAATGGAATGCAATGGAATGGAATGGAATGGAATGGAATGGAATGGAATGGAAGGGAATGGAATGGAATGGCGTGGAATGGAATGGAATTGGAATGGGATGGATGTGGGATGGGATGGGATGGGATGGGATGGGATGGAATGGAATGGAATGGAATGGAACGGAATGGAATGGAATGGCATAGAATGGGAATGGAATGGAAGAAATGGGATGGAAATGGAATGGAATGGAATGGAATGGCATGGAATGGAATGGAATGGAATGGAATGGAATGGAATGGAATGGAACGGAATGGAAAGGCATGGAATGGAATGGAATGGAATGGAATGGAATGGAATGGAATGGAATGGAATGGAATGGAATTGAACGGAAAGGCACTGAAAGAAATGGCATGGAATGGCATGGAATGGAATGGAATGGAAAAGAATGGAAATTGAGCGGGATGTTATTGCATAGAATAGGAATGGAATGGAATGGAATGGAATGGAATGGAATGGAGTGGAATGGAATGGAATGGAATCGTATGGAAAGGAACGAGATGGAATGGAAATGGAATGTGATGGAGTGGGGTGGAAATGGAATGGGATGTTTTTAATGGGATGGGATGTGATGGAATGGAATGGAATGGAATGGAATGGAATGGAATGGAATTGAACGGCGTGGAATGGAATGGCATGGAAGGGCATGGCATGGAATGAAATGGAGTGGAACGGAATGGAATGGAATGGAATGGAATGGAATGGAATGGAATGGAATGGAATGGAATGGAATGGAATGGAATGGAATGGAACGGTAAGGCACTGAAAGAAATGGCATGGAATGGCATGGAATGGAATGGAAAAGAATGGAAATTGAACGGGATGGAATTGCATAGAATAGGAATGGCATGGAATGGAATGGAATGGAATGGAATGGAATGGAATGGAATGGAATGGAATGGAATGGAATGGAATCGTATGGAATGGAACGAGATGGAATGGAAATGGAATGGGATGAAGTGGGGTGGAAATGGAATGGGATGTGTTTAATGGGATGGGATGGGATGGGATGGAATGGAATGGAATGGAATGGAATGGAATGGAATGGAATGGAATGGAATGGAATTGAACGGCGTGGAATGGAATGGAATGGGATGGGATGGAATGGGATGAAATGGCATGCAATGGAATGGAATGTAATGAAATGGAAAGGGACTGAAAGAAATGGCATGGAATGGCATGGAATGGAATGGAATGGAATGGCACGTCACGGACTGGAAAGGCATGGAATGGAATGGAATGGAATGGAATGGAATGGAATGGAATGGAATGGAATTGCATAGAATAGGAATGGAATGGAATGCGATGGAAATGGAAGGGAATGGAATGGAATGGAATGGAATGGAATGGAATGGAATGGAATGGAATGGAATGGAATGGAATGGAATGGGATGGGATGGAATGGAATGGAATGGGATGGAAATGGAATGGAAAGGACTGGAATGGAATGGAATGGGATGGGATGGAATGGAATGGAATGGGATGGAATGGAATGGAATGGAATGGAATGGAATGGAATGGAATGGAATGGAATGGGATGGAATGGAATTGAATGGAATGGAATGAAACGGAAAGGCACTGAAAGAACTGGCATGGAATGGAATGGAAAAGAATGGAAATTGAACGGGATGGAATTGCATAGAATAGGAATGGAATGGAATGGAATGGAATGGAATGGAATGGAATGGAATGGAATGGAATGGAATGGAATGGAATGGAATGGTGCGAGGTGGAATGGAAATGAAATGGGATGGAGTGGGGTGGAAATTGGGATGGGATGTGTTCTGATGGGATGGGATGGGATGGGATGTGATGGGATGGGATGGGATGGAATGGAATGCAATGGAATGGAATGGAACGGCGTGGAATGGAAAGGCATGGAATGTAACGGAACGGAACAGAAAGGAATGAAATGGAATGCTATGGCATGGAATGGAATGGAATGGAATGGAATTGGAATGGGATGGGATGGAATAGAACAGGAATGGAATGGAATGGAATGGAATGCAATGGAATGGAATGGAATGGAATGGAATGGAATGGAATGGAATGGAATGGAATGGAAGGGAATGGAATGGAATGGCGTGGAATGGAATGGAATTGGAATGGGATGGATGTGGGATGGGATGGGATGGGATGGAATGGAATGGAATGGAATGGAATGGAATGGAATGGAATGGAATGGAATGGAATGGAATGGCATAGAATGGGAATGGAATGGAAGAAATGGGATGGAAATGGAATGGAATGGAATGGAATGGCATGGAATGGAATGGAATGGAATGGAATGGAATGGAATGGAACGGAATGGAAAGGCATGGAATGGAATGGAATGGAATGGAATGGAATGGAATGGAATGGAATGGAATGGAATGGAATGGAATTGAACGGAAAGGCACTGAAAGAAATGGCATGGAATGGCATGGAATGGAATGGAATGGAAAAGAATGGAAATTGAACGGGATGTAATTGCATAGAATAGGAATGGAATGGAATGGAATGGAATGGAATGGAATGGAATGGAATGGAATGGAATGGAATGGAATCGTATGGAAAGGAACGAGATGGAATGGAAATGGAATGGAATGGAATGGAATGGCATAGAATGGGAATGGAATGGAAGAAATGGGATGGAAATGGAATGGAATGGAATGGAATGGCATGGAATGGAATAGAATGGAATGGAATGGAATGGAATGGAATGGAACGGAATGGAAAGGCATGGAATGGAATGGAATGGAATGGAATGGAATGGAATGGAATGGAATGGAATGGAATGGAATGGATTGGAATGGAACGGAATGGCATGGCATGGAATGGAATGGAATGGAATGGAATGGAATGGAATGGAAAGGAATGGAATGGAATTGGAATGGGATGGGATGGAATAGAACAGGAATGGAATGGAATGGAATGGAATGGAATGGAATGGAATGGAATGGAATGGAATGGAATGGAATTGGAATGGGATGGAAGTGGGATGGGATGGGATGGGATGGGATGGGATGGAATGGAATGGAATGGAATGGAATGGAATGGAATGGAATGGAATGGAATGGAATGGAATGGAATGGAATGGAATGGAATGGAATGGAATGGAATGGAAGGGAATGGAATGGAATGGCGTGGAATGGAATGGAATTGGAATGGGATGGATGTGGGATGGGATGGGATGGGATGGGATGGGATGGGATGGAATGGAATGGAATGGAATGGAATGGAATGGAAAGGAATGGAATGGCATGGAATGGAATGGCATAGAATAGGAATGGAATGGAATGTTATGGCATGATATGAAACGGAATGGAATTTTATGGCATGATATGAAATGGAATGGAATGGAATGTAATGAAATGTAATGGAATGGAATGGCATGGAATGGAATGGAATGGAATGGAATGGAAATGAATGAATGGAATGGAATGGAATGGAATGGGATGGAATGGTATAGAATAGGAATGGAATGGAATGGAATGGAATGGAATGGAATGGAATGGAATGGAATGGAATGGAATGGAATGGAATGGCATGGCATGGAATGGCATGGAATGGAATTGAATGGATTGGAATGGATTGGAATGGAATGAAATGGAATGGAATGGGATGGAAATGGAATGGAATGGAATGGAATGGAATGGAATGGAATGGAATGGAATGGAATGGAATGGAATGGAATGGAGAGGCACTGAATGGAATAGCATGAAATGGCATGAAATGGAATGGAACGGAATGGAGATGGAATGGGACGGAATTGTATGGAATAGGTGGGGAATGGAATGGAATGGAATGGAATGGAATGGAATGGAATGGAATGGAATGGAATGGAATGGAATGGAATGGAATGGAATGGAAGGGAATGGAATGGAATGTCATGGCATTGCATGGCATGGAACAGAATGGCATGGAAAGGAATGGCATGGTATTGCATACAATAGGAATGGAATGGAATGGAATGGAATGGAATGGAATGGAATGGAATGGAATGGAATGGAATGGAGTGGCATGGTATGGAATGGTACTAAAGGGAATTCAATGGAATGCTATGGAACGGGAAACAGTGGGATAGAATGGATTGGAAAGGAATGGCATGAAATTGCATGGAATGGAATGGGATCAAAATGGAATAAGATGAAATGGGATGGAAATGGAATGGGATGTAATGGAATGGAATTGAAAGGAACGGAATGGAATGGAATGAAATGCAATGGAATGGAACGGAAAGGAACGGAATGGAATGGAATGGAATGGAAGGGAATGGAATGGAATGGAATGGAATGGAATGGACAGGATTGGAATGGAATGGAATGTCATGGAATGTCATGGCATTGCATGGCATGGAACAGAATGGCATGGAAAGGAATGGCACGGTATTGCATACAATAGGAATGGAATGGAATGGAATAGAATGGAATGGAATGGGATGGAAAACCATAGAATACGAATGGAATGGAAGGGAAAGGAACGGAACGGAACAGAGTGGAACGGAATGGAATGGAATGGAATGGAATGGAATGGAATGGAATCAAAATGGAATAAGAAGAAATTGTATGGAAATGGAATGGGATGTAATGGGATGGAATGGAATGGAATGGAATGGAATGGAATGGAATGGAATGGAATGGAATGGAATGGAATGGAATGGCATTGCATGGCATGGCACAGAATGGCATGGAAAGGAATGGCACGGTATTGCATTCTATAGGAATGGAATGGAATGGAATGGAATGGAATGGAATGGAATGGAATGGAATGGAAAGGAGTGGAGCGGCATGGTATGGATTGGCACTAAAGGGAATTCAGTGTAATGCTATGGAATGGGAAAGAGTGGGACAAAATGGATTGGAAAGGAATGGCATGAAATTGCATGGAAAGGAATGGAATTAATGGAATGGAACGGAATAGAATGGAACGGAATGGAATGCAATATATTTGAATAGGATGGAATGGAATGGAATGGAATGGAATGGAATGGAATGGAATGGAATGGAATGGAATGGAATAGGACGGAGTGGAATGTGATTAAATGTGATGGAATTGCCTGCCACGGTATGGAATGGAATGGAATGGAATGGAATGGAATGGAATGGAATGGATTGGAATGGAATGGAATGGAATGGAATGGAATGGAATGGAATGGAATGGAATGGAATGGAATGGAAAGAAAAGGGGATGGAATGGGATGGGAATGGAATGGAATGGACTTGAATGGAATGCATTAGAATTCAATGATATGGAATGGAATGGAATGGATTGGAATGGCATTTAATGGCATGCAATGGAGTAGGATCGGAATGGAATGGAAGGTTATGGCAATGTATAGAATAGAATGGAGTGGAATGGAGTGGAATGGAATGGAATGGAATGGAATGGAATGGAATGGAATGGAATGGAATGGAATGAAACGGAAAGGCACTGAAAGAACTGGCATGGAATGGAATGGAAAAGAATGGAAATTGAACGTGATGGAATTGCATAGAATATGTATGGAATGGAATGGAATGGAATGGAATGGAATGGAATGGAATGGAATGGAATGGAATGGAATGGAATGGAATGGAATGGAATGGAAAGGAATGGAATGGAATGGAAGGGAAGGGAATGGAATGGAATGGCATTGAATGGGATGGAAGTGGGAATGGATGGGACGGGATGGGATGGGATTGGATTTAATGGAATGGAATGGAATGGACTGGAATGGAATTGAATGGAATGGAATGGCATGGGATGGAAAAGAAATGGGATGGAAAGGGATGGAAATGAAATGGGATTGAATGGGATGGAATGGAATGGAATGGAATGGAATGGAATGGAATGGAATGGAATGGAATGGAAAGGCATGGAAGGGCATGGCATGGAATGAAATGGAGTGGAATGGAACGGAATGGAATGGAATGGAATGGAATGGAATGGAATGGAATGGAATGGAATGGAATGGAATGGAATGGAATGGGATGGAATAGAATGGGATGGAATTGCATAGAATAGGATTGGAATGGAATGGGATGGAAATGGGATGGCATGGCATGGCATGGAATGGAATGGAATGGAATGAAATGGAATGGAATAGAATGGAATGGAATGGAATGGAATGGAATGGAATGGAATGGAATGGAATGGAATGGCATAGAATAGGAATGGAATGGAAGAAATGGGATGGAAATGGAATGGAATGGAATGGAATGGAATGGAGTGGAATGGAATGGAATGGAATGGAATGGAATGGAATGGAATGGGATGGAATAGAATGGGATGGAATTGCATAGAATAGGATTGGAATGGAATGGGATGGAAATGGGATGGCATGGCATGGCATGGAATGGAATGGAATGGAATGAAATGGAATGGAATGGAATGGCATGGAATGGAACGGAAAGGCACTGAAAGAAATGGCATGGAATGGCATGGAATGGAATGGAATGGAAAAGAATGGAAATTGAACGGGATGGAATTGCATAGAATAGGAATGGAATGGAATGGAATGGAATGGAATGGAATGGAATGGAATGGAATGGAATGGAATGGAATGGAATGGAACGAGATGGAATGGAAATGAAATGGGATGGAGTGGGGTGGAAATGGAATGGGATGTGTTTAATGGGATGGGATGGGATGAGATGGGATGGGATGGGATGGAATGGAATGGAATGGAATGGAATGGAATGGAATGGAATGGAATGGAATGGAATGTGATGGGATGGGAATGGAATGGAATGGACTTGAATGGAATGCATTAGAATTCAATGATATGGAACGGAATGGAATGGATTGGAATGGCATTTAATGGCATGCAATGAAGTAGGATCGGAATGGAATGGAAGGTTATGGCAATGTATAGAATAGAATGGAGTGGAATGGAATGGAAGGGAATGGAATAGAATGGGATGGAATGGCATGGAATGGCATGGCATTGCATGGCATGGAACAGAATGGCATGGAAAGGAATGGCATGGTATTGCATACAATAGTAATGGAATGGAATGGAATGGAATGGAATGGAATGGAATGGAATGGAATGGAATGGAATGGAATGGAATGGAATGGAATGGAATGGAATGGAATGGAAGGGAATGGAATGGAATGGCATTGAATGGGATGGAAGTGGGAATGGATGGGACGGGATGGGATGGGATTGGATTTAATGGAATGGAATGGAATGGACTGGAATGGAATTGAATGGAATGGAATGGCATGGGATGGAAAAGAAATGGGATTGAATGGGATGGAAATGGGATGGAATGGAATGGAATGGAATGGAATGGAATGGAATGGAAAGGCATGGAAGGGCATGGCATGGAATGAAATGGAGTGGAATGGAATGGAATGGAACGGAACGGAACGGAATGGAATGGAATGGAATGGAATGGAATGGAATGGAATGGAATGGAATGGAATGGAATAGAATGGGATGGAATTGCATAGAATAGGATTGGAATGGAGTGGGATGGAAATGGGATGGCATGGCATGGCATGGCATGGCATGGAATGGAATGGAATGGAATGGAATGGAATGGAATGGAATGGAATGGAATGGAATGGAATGGAATGGAATGGAATGGAACGAAACGAGATGGAATGGAAATGGAATGGGATGGAGTGGGGTGGAAATGGAATGGGATGTGTTTAATGGGATGGAATGGGATGAGATGGGATGGGATGGAATGGAATGGAATGGAATGGAATGGAATGGAATGGAATGGAATGGGAATGGAATGGAATGGACTTGAATGGAATGCATTAGAATTCAATGATATGGAATGGAATGGAATGGAATGGATTAGAATGGCATTTAATGGCATGCAATGGAGTAGGATCGGAATGGAATGGATGGTTATGGCAATGTATAGAATAGAATGGAGTGGAATGGAATTGAATGGAATGGAATAGAATGGGATGGAATGGCATGGAATGTCATGGCATTGCATGGCATGGAACAGAATGGCATGGAAAGGAATGGCATGGTACTGCATACAATAGGAATGGAATGGAATGGAATGGAATGGAATGGAATGGAATGGAATGGAATGGAATGGAATGGAGTGGCATGGTATGGAATGGTACTAAAGGGAATTCAATGGAATGCTATGGAACGGGAAACAGTGGGATAGAATGGATTGGAAAGGAATGGCATGAAATTGCATGGAATGGAATGGGATCAAAATGGAATAAGATGAAATGGGATGGAAATGGAATGGGATGTAATGGAATGGAATTGAAAGGAACGGAATGGAATGGAATGAAATGCAATGGAATGGAACGGAAAGGAACGGAATGGAATGGAATGGAATGGAAGGGAATGGAATGGAATGGAATGGAATGGAATGGACAGGATTGGAATGGAATGGAATGTCATGGAATGTCATGGCATTGCATGGCATGGAACAGAATGGCATGGAAAGGAATGGCACGGTATTGCATACAATAGGAATGGAATGGAATGGAATAGAATGGAATGGAATGGGATGGAAAACCATAGAATACGAATGGAATGGAAGGGAAAGGAACGGAACGGAACAGAGTGGAACGGAATGGAATGGAATGGAATGGAATGGAATGGAATGGAATGGAATCAAAATGGAATAAGAAGAAATTGTATGGAAATGGAATGGGATGGAATGGGATGGAATGGAATGGCATTGAATGGAATGGAATGGAATGGAATGGAATGGAATGGAATGGAATGGAATGGAATGGAATGGAATGGAATGGCATTGCATGGCATGGAACAGAATGGCATGGAAAGGAATGGCACGGTATTGCATTCTATAGGAATGGAATGGAATGGAATGGAATGGAATGGAATGGAATGGAATGGAATGGAATGGAATGGAATGGAATGGAATGGAATGGAATGGAATGGAAAGGAGTGGAGCGGCATGGTATGGATTGGCACTAAAGGGAATTCAGTGTAATGCTATGGAATGGGAATGAGTGGGACAAAATGGATTGGAAAGGAATGGCATGAAATTGCATGGAAAGGAATGGAATTAATGGAATGGAACGGAATAGAATGGAACGGAATGGAATGCAATATATTTGAATAGGATGGAATGGAATGGAATGGAATGGAATGGAATGGAATGGAATGGAATAGGACGGAGTGGAATGTGATTAAATGTGATGGAATTGCCTGCCACGGAATGGAATGGAATGGAACGGAACGGAATGGATTGGAATGGAATGGAATGGAATGGAATGGAATGGAATGGAATGGAATGGAATGGAATGGAATGGAATGGAAAGAAAAGGGGATGGAATGGGATGGGAATGGAATGGAATGGACTTGAATGGAATGCATTAGAATTCAATGATATGGAATGGAATGGAATGGATTGGAATGGCATTTAATGGCATGCAATGGAGTAGGATCGGAATGGAATGGAAGGTTATGGCAATGTATAGAATAGAATGGAGTGGAATGGAATGGAATGGAATGGAATGGAATGGAATGGAATGGAATGGAATGGAATGAAACGGAAAGGCACTGAAAGAACTGGCATGAAATGGAATGGAAAAGAATGGAAATTGAACGGGATGGAATTGCATAGAATATGTATGGAATGGAATGGAATGGAATGGAATGGAATGGAATGGAATGGAATGGAATGGAATGGAATGGAATGGAATGGAAAGGAATGGAATGGAATGGAAGGGAAGGGAATGCAATGGAATGGCATTGAATGGGATGGAAGTGGGAATGGATGGGACGGGATGGGATGGGATTGGATTTAATGGAATGGAATGGAATGGACTGGAATGGAATTGAATGGAATGGAATGGCATGGGATGGAAAAGAAATGGGATGGAAAGGGATGGAAATGAAATGGGATTGAATGGGATGGAATGGAATGGAATGGAATGGAATGGAATGGAATGGAATGGAATGGAATGGAAAGGCATGGAAGGGCATGGCATGGAATGAAATGGAGTGGAATGGAACGGAATGGAATGGAATGGAATGGAATGGAATGGAATGGAATGGAATGGAATGGAATGGAATGGAATGGGATGGAATAGAATGGGATGGAATTGCATAGAATAGGATTGGAATGGAATGGGATGGAAATGGGATGGCATGGCATGGCATGGCATGGAATGGAATGGAATGGAATGGAATGGAATGGAATGGAATGGAATGGAATGGCATGGAATGGAACGGAAAGGCACTGAAAGAAATGGCATGGAATGGCATGGAATGGAATGGAATGGAAAAGAATGGAAATTGAACGGGATGGAATTGCATAGAATAGGAATGGAATGGAATGGAATGGAATGGAATGGAATGGAATGGAATGGAATGGAATGGAATGGAATGGAATGGAATGGAATGGAATGGAATGGAATGGAACGAGATGGAATGGAAATGAAATGGGATGGAGTGGGGTGGAAATGGAATGGGATGTGTTTAATGGGATGGGATGGGATGAGATGGGATGGGATGGAATGGAATGGAATGGAATGGAATGGAATGGAATGGAATGGAATGGAATGGAATGGAATGGAATGTGATGGGATGGGAATGGAATGGAATGGACTTGAATGGAATGCATTAGAATTCAATGATATGGAACGGAATGGAATGGATTGGAATGGCATTTAATGGCATGCAATGAAGTAGGATCGGAATGGAATGGAAGGTTATGGCAATGTATAGAATAGAATGGAGTGGAATGGAATGGAAGGGAATGGAATAGAATGGGATGGAATGGCATGGAATGTCATGGCATTGCATGGCATGGAACAGAATGGCATGGAAAGGAATGGCATGGTATTGCATACAATAGGAATGGAATGGAATGGAATGGAATGGAATGGAATGGAATGGAATGGAATGGAATGGAATGGAATGGAGTGGCATGGTATGGAATGGTACTAAGGGGAATTCAATGGAATGCTATGGAATGGGAAACAGTGGGATATAATGGATTGGAAAGGAATGGCATGAAATTGCATGGAATGGAATGGGATCAAAATGGAATAAGATGAAATGGGATGGAAATGGAATGGGATGTAATGGAATGGAATTGAAAGGAACGGAATGGAATGGAATGCAATGCAATGGAATGGAACGGAAAGGAACGGAATGGAATGGAATGGAAGGGAATGGAATGGAATGGAATGGAATGGGATGGAAAACCATAGAATACGAATGGAATGGAAGGGAAAGGAACGGAACGGAACGGAGTGGAACGGAATGGAATGGAATGGAATGGAATGGAATGGAATGGAATGGAATGGAATGGAATGGAATGGAATGGAATGGAATCAAAATGGAATAAGAAGAAATTTTATGGAAATGGAATGGGATGTAATGGGATGGAATGGAATGGAATGGAATGGAATGGAATGGAATGGAATGGAATGGAATGGAATGGAATGTCATGGCATTGCATGGCATGGAACAGAATGGCATGGAAAGGAATGGCACGGTATTGCATGCAATAGGAATGGAATGGAATGGAATGGAATGGAATGGAATGGAATGGAATGGAATGGAAAGGAGTGGAGCGGCATGGTATGGATTGGCACTAAAGGGAATTCAGTGTAATGCTATGGAATGGGAAAGAGTGGGACAAAATGGATTGGAAAGGAATGGCATGAAATTGCATGGAAAGGAATGGAATTAATGGAATGGAACGGAATAGAATGGAACGGAATGGAATGCAATATATTTGCATAGGATGGAATGGAATGGAATGGAATGGAATAGGACGGAATGGAATGTGATTAAATGTGATAGAATTGCCTGCCACGGAATGGAATGAAATGGAATGGAATGGAATGGAATGGAATGGAATGGAATGGAATGGAATGGAATGGAAAGAAAAGGGGATGGAATGGGATGGGAATGGAATGGAATGGACTTGAATGGAATGCATTAGAATTCAATGATATGGAATGGAATGGAATGGATTGGAATGGCATTTAATGGCATGCAATGGAGTAGGATCGGAATGGAATGGAAGGTTATGGCAATGTATAGAATAGAATGGAGTGGAAAGGAATGGAATGGAATGGAATGGAATGGAATGGAATGGAATGGAATGGAATGGAATGGAATGGAACGGTAAGGCACTGAAAGAACTGGCATGCTATGGAATGGAAAAGAATGGAAATTGAACGGGATGGAATTGCATAGAATAGGTATGGAATGGAATGGAATGGAATGGAATGGAATGGAATGGAATGGAATGGAATGGAATGGAATGGAATGGAATGGAATGGAATGGAATGGAATGGAATGGAATGGGGCGAGGTGGAATGGAAATGAAATGGGATGGAGTGGGGTGGAAATTGGGATGGGATGTGTTCTGATGGGATGGGATGGGATGGGATGGGATGGGATGGGATGGAATGGAATGGAATGGAATGGAATGGAATGGAATGGAATGGAATGGAATGGGATGGGAATGGAATGGAATGGACTTGAATGGAATGCATTAGAATTCAATGATATGAAATGGAATGGAATGGATTGGAATGGCATTTAATGGCATGCAATGGAGTAGGATCGGAATGGAATGGAAGGTTATGGCAATGTATAGAATAGAATGGAGTGGAGTGGAATGGAATGGAATGGAATGGAATGGAATGGAATGGAATGGAATGGAATGGAATGGAATAGAATGGGATGGAATGGCATGGAATGTCATGGCATTGCATGGCATGGAACAGAATGGCATGGAAAGGAATGGCATGGTATTGCATACAATAGGAATGGAATGGAATGGAATGGAATGGAATGGAATGGAATGGAATGGAATGGAATGGAATGGAATGGAATGGAATGGAATGGAGTGGCATGGTATGGAATGGTACTAATGGGAATTCAATGGAATGCTATGGAATGGGAAACAGTGGGATAGAATGGATTGGAAAGGAATGGCATGAAATTGCATGGAATGGAATGGGATCAAAATGGAATAAGATGAAATGGGATGGAAATGGAATGGGATGTAATGGAATGGAATTGAAAGGAACGGAATGGAATGGAATGCAATGCAATGGAATGGAACGGAAAGGAACGGAATGGAATGGAATGGAATGGAAGGGAATGGAATGGAATGGAATGGAATGGACAGGAATGGAATGGAATGGAATGGCATGGAATGTCATGGCATTGCATGGCATGGAACAGAATGGCATGGAAAGGAATGGCACGGTATTGCATACAATAGGAATGGAATGGAATGGAATAGAATGGAATGGAATGGGATGGAAAACCATAGAATACGAATGGAATGGAAGGGAAAGGAACGGAACGGAACGGAGTGGAACGGAATGGAATGGAATGGAATGGAATGGAATGGAATGGAATGGAATGGAATGGAATGGAATGGAATGAAATAGAATGGAATGGAATCAAAATGGAATAAGAAGAAATTGTATGGAAATGGAATGGGATGGAATGAAATGGAATGGAATGGAATGGAATGGAATGGAATGGAATGGAATGGAATGGAATGGAATGGAATGGAATGGAATGTCATGGCATTGCATGGCATGGAACAGAATGGCATGGAAAGGAATGGCACGGTATTGCATGCAATAGGAATGGAATGGAATGGAATGGAATGGAATGGAATGGAATGGAATGGAATGGAATGGAAAGGAGTGGAGCGGCATGGTATGGATTGTCACTAAAGGGAATTCAGTGTAATGCTATGGAATGGGAAAGAGTGGGACAAAATGGATTGGAAAGGAATGGCATGAAATTGCATGGAAAGGAATGGAATTAATGGAATGGAACGGAATAGAATGGAACGGAATGGAATGCAATATATTTGAATAGGATGGAATGGAATGGAATGGAATGGAATGGAATAGGACGGAATGGAATGTGATTAAATGTGATGGAATTGCCTGCCACGGAATGGAATGGAATGGAATGGAATGGAATGGAATGGAATGGAATGGAATGGAATGGAATGGAATGGAATGGAATGGAATGGAATGGAATGGAAAGAAAAGGGGATGGAATGGGATGGGAATGGAATGGAAGGGACTTGAATGGAATGCATTAGAATTCAATGATATGGAATGGAATGGAATGGATTGGAATGGCATTTAGTGGCATGCAATGGAGTAGGATTGGAATGGAATGGAAGGTTATGGCAATGTATAGAATAGAATGGAGTGGAATGGAATGGAATGGAATGGAATGGAATGGAATGGAATGGAATGGAATGGAATGGAATGGAATGGAATGGAACGGAAAGGCACGGAAAGAACTGGCATGGAATGGAATGGAAAAGAATGGAAATTGAACGGGATGGAATTGCATAGAATAGGTATGGAATGGAATGGAATGGAATGGAATGGAATGGAATGGAATGGAATGGAATGGAATGGAATGGAGCGAGGTGGAATGGAAATGAAATGGGATGGAGTGGGGTGGAAATTGGGATGGGATGTGTTCTGATGGGATGGGATGGGATGGGATGGGATGGAATGGAATGGAATGGAATGGAATGGAATGGAATGGAATGGAATGGAATGGAATGGAATGGAATGGAACGGCGTGGAATGGAAAGGCATGGAATGTAACGGAACGGAACAGAAAGGAATGAAATTAAATTCTATGGTATGGAATGGAATGGAATGGAATGGAATAAGATGGAATGGAAGAAATGGGATGGAAATGGAATGGAATGGAATGGACTGGCATGGAATGGAATGGAATGGAATGGAATGGAATGGAATGGAATGGAATGGAATGGAATGGAATGGAATGGAAAGGAATGGAATGGAATGGAATGGAATGGAATGGCATGGAATGGAATGGCATAGAATAGGAATGGAATGGAATGTTATGGCATGATATGAAATGGAATGGAATTTTATGGCATGATATGAAATGGAATGGAATGGAATGGAATGGAATGGAAGGGAATGGAATGGAATGGAAGGGAATGGAATGGAATGGCATTGAATGGGATGGAAGTGGGAATGGATGGGACGGGATGGGATGGGATTGGATTTAATGGAATGGAATGGAATGGAATGGAATGGAATGGAATGGAATGGAATGGAATGGAATGGAATTGAATGGAATGGAATGGCATGGGATGGAAAAGAAATGGGATGGAAAGGGATGGAAATGAAATGGGATTGAATGGGATGGAAATGGGATGGGATGGGATGGGATGGGATGGGATGGGATGGAATGGAATGGAATGGAATGGAATGGAATGGAATGGAATGGAATGGAATGGAATGGAATGGAATGGAAAGGCATGGAAGGGCATGGCATGGAATGAAATGGAGTGGAATGGAAAGGAATGGAATGGAATGGAATGGAATGGAATGGAATGGAATGGAATGGAATGGAATGGAATGGAATGGAATGGGATGGAATAGAATGGGATGGAATTGCATAGAATAGGATTGGAATGGAATGGGATGGAAATGGGATGGCATGGCATGGCATGGCATGGCATGGAATGGAATGGAATGGAATGGGATGGAATAGAATGGGATGGAATTGCATAGAATAGGATTGGAATGGAATGGGATGGAAATGGGATGGCATGGCATGGCATGGAATGGAATGGAATGGAATGGAATGGAATGGAATGGAATGGAATGGAATGGAATGGAATGGAATGGCATGGAATGGAACGGAAAGGCATTGAAAGAAATGGCATGGAATGGCATGGAATGGAATGGAATGGAAAAGAATGGAAATTGAACGGGATGGAATTGCATAGAATAGGAATGGAATGGAATGGAATGGAATGGAATGGAATGGAATGGAATGGAATGGAATGGAATGGAATGGAATGGAATGGAATGGAATGGAACGAGATGGAATGGAAATGAAATGGGATGGAGTGGGGTGGAAATGGAATGGGATGTGTTTAATGGGATGGGATGGGATGAGATGGGATGGGATGGAATGGAATGGAATGGAATGGAATGGAATGGAATGGGAATGGAATGGAATGGACTTGAATGGAATGCATTAGAATTCAATGATATGGAATGGAATGGAATGGATTGGAATGGCATTTAATGGCATGCAATGGAGTAGGATCGGAATGGAATGGAAGGTTATGGCAATGTATAGAATAGAATGGAGTGGAATGGAATGGAATGGAATGGAATGGAATGGAATGGAATGGAATAGAATGGGATGGAATGGCATGGAATGTCATGGCATTGCATGGCATGGAACAGAATGGCATGGAAACGAATGGCATGGTATTGCATACAATAGGAATGGAATGGAATGGAATGGAATGGAATGGAATGGAATGGAATGGAATGGAATGGAATGGAATGGAATGGAATGGAATGGAATGGAGTGGCATGGTATGGAATGGTACTAAAGGGAATTCAATGGAATGCTATGGAACGGGAAACAGTGGGATAGAATGGATTGGAAAGGAATGGCATGAAATTGCATGGAATGGAATGGGATCAAAATGGAATAAGATGAAATGGGATGGAAATGGAATGGGATGTAATGGAATGGAATTGAAAGGAACGGAATGGAATGGAATGCAATGCAATGGAATGGAACGGAAAGGAACGGAATGGAATGGAATGGAATGGAAGGGAATGGAATGGAATGGAATGGAATGGAATGGAGAGGAATGGAATGGAATGGAATGGCATGGAATGTCATGGCATTGCATGGAATGGAACAGAATGGGATGGAAAGGAATGGCACGGTATTCAATACAATAGGAATGGAATGGAATGGAATGGAATAGAATGGAATGGAATGGGATGGAAAACCATAGAATACGAATGGAATGGAAGGGAAAGGAACGGAACGGAACGGAGTGGAACGGAATGGAATGGAATGGAATGGAATGGAATGGAATGGAATGGAATGGAATGGAATGGAATGGAATGGAATGAAATGGAATTGAATGGAATGGAATCAAAATGGAATAAGAAGAAATTGTATGGAAATGGAATGGGATGGAATGGAATGGAATGGAATGGAATGGAATGGAATGGAATGGAATGGAATGGAATGGAATGGAATGGAATGGAATGGCATTGCATGGCATGGAACAGTATGGCATGGAAAGGAATGGCACGGTATTGCATGCAATAGGAATGGAATGGAATGGAATGGAATGGAATGGAATGGAATGGAATGGAATGGAATGGAATGGAATGGAAAGGAGTGGAGCGGCATGGTATGGATTGGCACTAAAGGGAATTCAGTGTAATGCTATGGAATGGGAAAGAGTGGGACAAAATGGATTGGAAAGGAATGGCATGAAATTGCATGGAAAGGAATGGAATTAATGGAATGGAACGGAATAGAATGGAACGGAATGGAATGCAATATATTTGAATAGGATGGAATGGAATGGAATGGAATGGAATGGAATGGAATAGGACGGAATGGAATGTGATTAAATGTGATGGAATTGCCTGCCACGGAATGGAATGGAATGGAATGGAATGGAATGGAATGGAATGGAATGGAATGGAATGGAATGGAATGGAATGGAATGGAATGGAATGGAATGGAAAGAAAAGGGGATGGAATGGGATGGGAATGGAATGGAATGGACTTGAATGGAATGCATTAGAATTCAATGATATAGAATGGAATGGAATGGATTGGAATGGCATTTAATGGCATGCAATGGAGTAGGATTGGAATGGAATGGAAGGTTATGGCAATGTATAGAATAGAATGGAGTGGAATGGAATGGAATGGAATGGAATGGAATGGAATGGAATGGAATGGAATGGAATGGAATGGAATGGAATGGAACGGAAAGGCACGGAAAGAACTGGCATGGAATGGAATGGAAAAGAATGGAAATTGAACGGGATGGAATTGCATAGAATAGGTATGGAATGGAATGGAATGGAATGGAATGGAATGGAATGGAATGGAATGGAATGGAATGGAATGGAATGGAATGGAATGGAGCGAGGTGGAATGGAAATGAAATGGGATGGAGTGGGGTGGAAATTGGGATGGGATGTGTTCTGATGGGATGGGATGGGATGGGATGGGATGGAATGGAATGGAATGGAATGGAATGGAAAGGCATGGAATGTAACGGAACGGAACAGAAAGGAATGAAATTAAATTCTATGGCATGGAATGGAATGGAATGGAATGGAATAAGATGGAATGGAAGAAATGGGATGGAAATGGAATGGAATGGAATGGAATGGCATGGAATGGAATGGAATGGAATGGAATGGAATGGAATGGAATGGAATGGAATGGAATGGAATGGAATGGAATGGCATGGAATGGAATGGAATGGAATAGAATGGAATGGAATGGAATGGAATTGGAATGGGATGGGATGGAATAGAACCGGAATGGAATGGAATGGAATGGAATGGAATGGAATGGAATGGAATGGAATGGAATGGAATGGAATGGAAGGGAATGGAATGGAATGGCGTGGAATGGAATGGAATTGGAATGGGATGGAAGTGGGATGGGATGGGATGGGATGGAATGGAATGGAATGGAATGGAATGGAATGGAATGGAATGGAATGGAATGGAATGGAATGGAATGGAATGGAAAGGAATGGAATGGAATGGAATGGAATGGCATGGAATGGAATGGCATAGAATAGGAATGGAATGGAATGTTATGGCATGATATGAAATGGAATGGAATTTTATGGCATGATATGAAATGGAATGGAATGGAATGGAATGGAAGGGAATGGAATGGAATGGAAGGGAATGGAATGGAATGGCATTGAATGGGATGGAAGTGGGAATGGATGGGACGGGATGGGATGGGATTGGATTTAATGGAATGGAATGGAATGGAATGGAATGGAATGGAATGGAATGGAATTGAATGGAATGGAATGGCATGGGATGGAAAAGAAATGGGATGGAAAGGGATGGAAATGAAATGGGATTAAATGGGATGGAAATGGGATGGGATGGGATGGGATGGGATGGGATGGGATGGGATGGGATGGGATGGGATGGAATGGAATGGAATGGAATGGAATGGAATGGAATGGAATGGAATGGAATGGAATGGAAAGGCATGGAAGGGCATGGCATGGAATGAAATGGAGTGGAATGGAATGGAATGGAATGGAATGGAATGGAATGGAATGGAATGGAATGGAATGGAATGGGATGGAATAGAATGGGATGGAATTGCATAGAATAGGATTGGAATGGAATGGGATGGAAATGGGATGGCATGGCATGGCATGGCATGGCATGGCATGGAATGGAATGGAATGGAATGGAATGGAATGGAATGGAATGGAATGGAATGGAATGGGATGGAATAGAATGGGATGGAATTGCATAGAATAGGATTGGAATGGAATGGGATGGAAATGGGATGGCATGGCATGGCATGGAATGGAATGGAATGGAATGGAATGGAATGGAATGGAATGGAATGGAATGGAATGGAATGGAATGGAATGGCATGGAATGGAACGGAAAGGCACTGAAAGAAATGGCATGGAATGGCATGGAATGGAATGGAATGGAAAAGAATGGATATTGAACGGGATGGAATTGCATAGAATAGGAATGGAATGGAATGGAATGGAATGGAATGGAATGGAATGGAATGGAATGGAATGGAATGGAATGGAATGGAACGAGATGGAATGGAAATGAAATGGGATGGAGTGGGGTGGAAATGGAATGGGATGTGTTTAATGGGATGGGATGGGATGAGATGGGATGGGATGGAATGGAATGGAATGGAATGGAATGGAATGGAATGGAATGGGAATGGAATGGAATGGACTTGAATGGAATGCATTAGAATTCAATGATATGGCATGGAATGGAATGGATTGGAATGGCATTTAATGGCATGCAATGGAGTAGGATCGGAATGGAATGGAAGGTTATGGCAATGTATAGAATAGAATGGAGTGGAATGGAATGGAATGGAATGGAATGGAATGGAATGGAATAGAATGGG
Organism: Acanthiza pusilla; assembly: GCA_036630365.1. Lineage (NCBI taxonomy): Eukaryota > Metazoa > Chordata > Aves > Passeriformes > Acanthizidae > Acanthiza > Acanthiza pusilla. The sequence goes on from JAXCHO010000066.1 coordinate 171,042, forward strand.
ATGGAATGGCATGGAATGTCATGGCATTGCATGGCATGGAACAGAATGGCATGGAAAGGAATGGCATGGTATTGCATACAATAGGAATGGAATGGAATGGAATGGAATGGAATGGAATGGAATGGAATGGAATGGAATGGAATGGAATGGAATGGAATGGAGTGGCATGGTATGGAATGGTACTAAAGGGAATTCAATGGAATGCTATGGAACGGGAAACAGTGGGATAGAATGGATTGGAAAGGAATGGCATGAAATTGCATGGAATGGAATGGGATCAAAATGGAATAAGATGAAATGGGATGGAAATGGAATGGGATGTAATGGAATGGAATTGAAAGGAACGGAATGGAATGGAATGCAATGCAATGGAATGGAACGGAAAGGAACGGAATGGAATGGAATGGAATGGAAGGGAATGGAATGGAATGGAATGGAATGGACAGGAATGGAATGGAATGGAATGGCATGGAATGTCATGGCATTGCATGGCATGGAACAGAATGGGATGGAAAGGAATGGCACGGTATTGCATACAATAGGAATGGAATGGAATGGAATGGAATAGAATGGAATGGAATGGGATGGAAAACCATAGAATACGAATGGAATGGAAGGGAAAGGAACGGAACGGAACGGAGTGGAACGCAATGGAATGGAATGGAATGGAATGGAATGGAATGGAATGGAATGGAATGGAATGGAATGAAATGGAATGGAATGGAATCAAAATGGAATAAGAAGAAATTTTATGGAAATGGAATGGGATGTAATGGAATGGAATGGAATGGAATGGAATGGAATGGAATGGAATGGAATGGCATTGCATGGCATGGAACAGAATGGCATGGAAAGGAATGGCACGGTATTGCATACAATAGGAATGGAATGGAATGGAATGGAATGGAATGGAATGGAATGGAATGGAATGGAATGGAATGGAATGGAATGGAATGGAATGGAATGGAAAGGAGTGGAGCGGCATGGTATGGATTGGCACTAAAGGGAATTCAGTGTAATGCTATGGAATGGGAAAGAGTGGGACAAAATGGATTGGAAAGGAATGGCATGAAATTGCATGGAAAGGAATGGAATTAATGGAATGGAACGGAGTAGAATGGAACGGAATGGAATGCAATATATTTGAATAGGATGGAATGGAATGGAATGGAATGGAATAGGACGGAATGGAATGTGATTAAATGTGATAGAATTGCCTGCCACGGAATGGAATGAAATGGAATGGAATGGAATGGAATGGAATGGAATGGAATGGAATGGAATGGAATGGAATGGAATGGAATGGCATGGAATGGAATGGAATGCAATGGAATGGAATGGAATGGAATGGAAAGAAAAGGGGATGGAATGGGATGGGAATGGAATGGAATGGACTTGAATGGAATGCATTAGAATTCAATGATATGGAATGGAATGGAATGGATTGGAATGGCATTTAATGGCATGCAATGGAGTAGGATCGGAATGGAATGGAAGGTTATGGCAATGTATAGAATAGAATGGAGTGGAATGGAATGGAATGGAATGGAATGGAATGGAATGGAATGGAATGGAATGGAACGGAAAGGCACTGAAAGAACTGGCATGCTATGGAATGGAAAAGAATGGAAATTGAACAGGATGGAATTGCATAGAATAGGTATGGAATGGAATGGAATGGAATGGAATGGAATGGAATGGAATGGAATGGAATGGAATGGAGCGAGGTGGAATGGAAATGAAATGGGATGGAGTGGGGTGGAAATTGGGATGGGATGTGTTCTGATGGGATGGGATGGGATGGGATGGGATGGGATGGGATGGAATGGAATGGAATGGAATGGAATGGAATGGAATGGAATGGAATGGAATGGGATGGGAATGGAATGGAATGGACTTGAATGGAATGCATTAGAATTCAATGATATGGAATGGAATGGAATGGATTGGAATGGCATTTAATGGCATGCAATGGAGTAGGATCGGAATGGAATGGAAGGTTATGGCAATGTATAGAATAGAATGGAGTGGAATGGAATGGAATGGAATGGAATGGAATGGAATGGAATGGAATGGAATGGAATGGAATGGAATAGATTGGGATGGAATGGCATGGAATGTCATGGCATTGCATGGCATGGAACAGAATGGCATGGAAAGGAATGGCATGGTATTGCATACAATAGGAATGGAATGGAATGGAATGGAATGGAATGGAATGGAATGGAATGGAATGGAATGGAATGGAATGGAATGGAATGGGATGGAATGGAGTGGCATGGTATGGAATGGTACTAAAGGGAATTCAATGGAATGCTATGGAATGGGAAAGAGTGGGATAGAATGGATTGGAAAGGAATGGCATGAAATTGCATGGAATGGAATGGGATCAAAATGGAATAAGATGAAATGGGATGGAAATGGAATGGGATGTAATGGAATGGAATTGAAAGGAACGGAATGGAATGGAATGCAATGCAATGGAATGGAACGGAAAGGAACGGAATGGAATGGAATGGAATGGAATGGAAGGGAATGGAATGGAATGGAATGGAATGGACAGGAATGGAATGGAATGGAATGGCATGGAATGTCATGGCATTGCATGGCATGGAACAGAATGGCATGGAAAGGAATGGCACGGTATTGCATACAATAGGAATGGAATGGAATGGAATAGAATGGAATGGAATGGGATGGAAAACCATAGAATACGAATGGAATGGAAGGGAAAGGAACGGAACGGAACGGAGTGGAACGGAATGGAATGGAATGGAATGGAATGGAATGGAATGGAATGGAATGGAATGGAATGGAATAGAATGGAATGGAATCAAAATGGAATAAGAAGAAATTGTATGGAAATGGAATGGGATGTAATGGAATGGAATGGAATGGAATGGAATGGAATGGAATGGAATGGAATGGAATGGAATGGAATGGAATGGAATGTCATGGCATTGCATGGCATGGAACAGAATGGCATGGAAAGGAATGGCACGGTATTGCATGCAATAGGAATGGAATGGAATGGAATGGAATGGAATGGAATGGAATGGAATGGAATGGAATGGAAAGGAGTGGAGCGGCATGGTATGGATTGGCACTAAAGGGAATTCAGTGTAATGCTATGGAATGGGAAAGAGTGGGACAAAATGGATTGGAAAGGAATGGCATGAAATTGCATGGAAAGGAATGGAATTAATGGAATGGAACGGAATAGAATGGAACGGAATGGAATGCAATATATTTGAATAGGATGGAATGGAATGGAATGGAATGGAATGGAATAGGACGGAATGGAATGTGATTAAATGTGATGGAATTGCCTGCCACGGAATGGAATGAAATGGAATGGAATGGAATGGAATGGAATGGAATGGAATGGAATGGAATGGAATGGAATGGAAAGAAAAGGGGATGGAATGGGATGGGAATGGAATGGAATGGACTTGAATGGAATGCATTAGAATTCAATGATATGGAATGGAATGGAATGGATTGGAATGGCATTTAATGGCATGCAATGGAGTAGGATTGGAATGGAATGGAAGGTTATGGCAATGTATAGAATAGAATGGAGTGGAATGGAATGGAATGGAATGGAATGGAATGGAATGGAATGGAATGGAATGGAATGGAATGGAATGGAATGGAATGGAATGGAACGGAAAGGCACGGAAAGAACTGGCATGGAATGGAATGGAAAAGAATGGAAATTGAACGGGATGGAAATGCATAGAATAGGTATGGAATGGAATGGAATGGAATGGAATGGAATGGAATGGAATGGAATGGAATGGAATGGAGCGAGGTGGAATGGAAATGAAATGGGATGGAGTGGGGTGGAAATTGGGATGGGATGTGTTCTGATGGGATGGGATGGGATGGGATGGGATGGAATGGAATGGAATGGAATGGAATGGAATGGAATGGAATGGAATGGAATGGAATGGAATGGAATGGAATGGAACGGCGTGGAATGGAAAGGCATGGAATGTAACGGAACGGAACAGAAAGGAATGAAATTAAATTCTATGGCATGGAATGGAATGGAATGGAATGGAATAAGATGGAATGGAAGAAATGGGATGGAAATGGAATGGAATGGAATGGAATGGCATGGAATGGAATGGAATGGAATGGAATGGAATGGAATGGAATGGAATGGCATGGAATGGAATGGAATGGAATAGAATGGAATGGAATGGAATGGAATTGGAATGGGATGGGATGGAATAGAACCGGAATGGAATGGAATGGAATGGAATGGAATGGAATGGAATGGAATGGAATGGAATGGAATGGAAGGGAATGGAATGGAATGGCCTGGAATGGAATGGAATTGGAATGGGATGGAAGTGGGATGGGATGGGATGGGATGGAATGGAATGGAATGGAATGGAATGGAATGGAATGGAAAGGAATGGAATGGAATGGAATGGCATGGAATGGAATGGCATAGAATAGGAATGGAATGGAATGTTATGGCATGATATGAAATGGAATGGAATTTTATGGCATGATATGAAATGGAATGGAATGGAATGGAATGGAAGGGAATGGAATGGAATGGAAGGGAATGGAATGGAATGGCATTGAATGGGATGGAAGTGGGAATGGATGGGACGGGATGGGATGGGATTGGATTTAATGGAATGGAATGGAATGGAATGGAATGGAATGGAATGGAATGGAATGGAATGGAATGGAATGGAATGGCATGGGATGGAAAAGAAATGGGATGGAAAGGGATGGAAATGAAATGGGATTGAATGGGATGGAAATGGGATGGGATGGGATGGGATGGGATGGGATGGGATGGGATGGGATGGAATGGAATGGAATGGAATGGAATGGAATGGAATGGAATGGAATGGAATGGAATGGAATGGAATGGAATGGAAAGGCATGGAAGGGCATGGCATGGAACGAAATGGAGTGGAATGGAACGGAATGGAATGGAATGGAATGGAATGGAATGGAATGGAATGGAATGGAATGGAATGGAATGGGATGGAATAGAATGGGATGGAATTGCATAGAATAGGATTGGAATGGAATGGGATGGAAATGGGATGGCATGGCATGGCATGGCATGGCATGGAATGGAATGGAATGGAATGGAATGGAATGGAATGGAATGGAATGGAATGGAATGGAATGGGATGGAATAGAATGGGATGGAATTGCATAGAATAGGATTGGAATGGAATGGGATGGAAATGGGATGGCATGGCATGGCATGGCATGGCATGGCATGGAATGGAATGGAATGGAATGGAATGGAATGGAATGGAATGGAATGGAATGGAATGGAATGGAATGGCATGGAATGGAACGGAAAGGCACTGAAAGAAATGGCATGGAATGGCATGGAATGGAATGGAATGGAAAAGAATGGAAATTGAACGGGATGGAATTGCATAGAATAGGAATGGAATGGAATGGAATGGAATGGAATGGAATGGAATGGAATGGAATGGAATGGAACGAGATGGAATGGAAATGAAATGGAATGGAGTGGGGTGGAAATGGAATGGGATGTGTTTAATGGGATGGGATGGGATGAGATGGGATGGGATGGAATGGAATGGAATGGAATGGAATGGAATGGAATGGAATGGAATGGAATGGGAATGGAATGGAATGGACTTGAATGGAATGCATTAGAATTCAATGATATGGAATGGAATGGAATGGATTGGAATGGCATTTAATGGCATGCAATGGAGTAGGATCGGAATGGAATGGAAGGTTATGGCAATGTATAGAATAGAATGGAGTGGAATGGAATGGAATGGAATGGAATGGAATAGAATGGGATGGAATGGCATGGAATGTCATGGCATTGCATGGCATGGAACAGAATGGCATGGAAAGGAATGGCATGGTATTGCATACAATAGGAATGGAATGGAATGGAATGGAATGGAATGGAATGGAATGGAATGGAATGGAATGGAGTGGCATGGTATGGAATGGTACTAAAGGGAATTCAATGGAATGCTATGGAACGGGAAACAGTGGGATAGAATGGATTGGAAAGGAATGGCATGAAATTGCATGGAATGGAATGGGATCAAAATGGAATAAGATGAAATGGGATGGAAATGGAATGGGATGTAATGGAATGGAATTGAAAGGAACGGAATGGAATGGAATGCAATGCAATGGAATGGAACGGAAAGGAACGGAATGGAATGGAATGGAATGGAAGGGAATGGAATGGAATGGAATGGAATGGACAGGAATGGAATGGAATGGAATGTCATGGAATGTCATGGCATTGCATGGCATGGAACAGAATGGGATGGAAAGGAATGGCACGGTATTGCATACAATAGGAATGGAATGGAATGGAATGGAATAGAATGGAATGGAATGGGATGGAAAACCATAGAATACGAATGGAATGGAAGGGAAAGGAACGGAACGGAACGGAGTGGAACGGAATGGAATGGAATGGAATGGAATGGAATGGAATGGAATGGAATGGAATGGAATGGAATGGAATGGAATGGAATGGAATGAAATGGAATGGAATCAAAATGGAATAAGAAGAAATTGTATGGAAATGGAATGGGATGTAATGGAATGGAATGGAATGGAATGGAATGGAATGGAATGGAATGGAATGGAATGGAATGGAATGGAATGGAATGGCATTGCATGGCATGGAACAGAATGGCATGGAAAGGAATGGCACGGTATTGCATGCAATAGGAATGGAATGGAATGGAATGGAATGGAATGGAATGGAATGGAATGGAATGGAATGGAATGGAATGGAAAGGAGTGGAGCGGCATGGTATGGATTGGCACTAAAGGGAATTCAGTGTAATGCTATGGAATGGGAAAGAGTGGGACAAAATGGATTGGAAAGGAATGGCATGAAATTGCATGGAAAGGAATGGAATTAATGGAATGGAACGGAATAGAATGGAACGGAATGGAATGCAATATATTTGAATAGGATGGAATGGAATGGAATGGAATGGAATGGAATAGGACGGAATGGAATGTGATTAAATGTGATGGAATTGCCTGCCACGGAATGGAATGAAATGGAATGGAATGGAATGGAACGGAATGGAATGGAATGGAATGGAATGGAATGGAATGGAATGGAATGGAATGGAATGGAATGGAATGGAATGGAATGGAAAGAAAAGGGGATGGAATGGGATGGGAATGGAATGGAATGGACTTGAATGGAATGCATTAGAATTCAATGATATGGAATGGAATGGAATGGATTGGAATGGCATTTAATGGCATGCAATGGAGTAGGATTGGAATGGAATGGAAGGTTATGGCAATGTATAGAATAGAATGGAGTGGAATGGAATGGAATGGAATGGAATGGAATGGAATGGAATGGAATGGAATGGAATGGAATGGAATGGAACGGAAAGGCACGGAAAGAACTGGCATGGAATGGAATGGAAAAGAATGGAAATTGAACGGGATGGAATTGCATAGAATAGGTATGGAATGGAATGGAATGGAATGGAATGGAATGGAATGGAATGGAATGGAATGGAATGGAATGGAATGGAATGGAATGGAATGGAGCGAGGTGGAATGGAAATGAAATGGGATGGAGTGGGGTGGAAATTGGGATGGGATGTGTTCTGATGGGATGGGATGGGATGGGATGGGATGGAATGGAATGGAATGGAATGGAATGGAATGGAATGGAATGGAATGGAATGGAATGGAATGGAATGGAAAGGCATGGAATGTAACGGAACGGAACAGAAAGGAATGAAATTAAATTCTATGGCATGGAATGGAATGGAATGGAATGGAATAAGATGGAATGGAAGAAATGGGATGGAAATGGAATGGAATGGAATGGAATGGCATGGAATGGAATGGAATGGAATGGAATGGAATGGAATGGAATGGAATGGCATGGAATGGAATGGAATGGAATAGAATGGAATGGAATGGAATGGAATTGGAATGGGATGGGATGGAATAGAACCGGAATGGAATGGAATGGAATGGAATGGAATGGAATGGAATGGAATGGAATGGAATGGAATGGAATGGAATGGAATGGAATGGAAGGGAATGGAATGGAATGGCGTGGAATGGAATGGAATTGGAATGGGATGGAAGTGGGATGGGATGGGATGGGATGGAATGGAATGGAATGGAATGGAATGGAATGGAATGGAATGGAATGGAATGGAATGGAATGGAATGGAATGGCATGGAATGGAATGGCATAGAATAGGAATGGAATGGAATGTTATGGCATGATATGAAATGGAATGGAATTTTATGGCATGATATGAAATGGAATGGAATGGAATGGCATTGCATGGCATGGAACAGAATGGCATGGAAAGGAATGGCACGGTATTGCATACAATAGGAATGGAATGGAATGGAATGGAATGGAATGGAATGGAATGGAATGGAATGGAATGGAATGGAATGGAATGGAATGGAATGGAAAGGAGTGGAGCGGCATGGTATGGATTGGCACTAAAGGGAATTCAGTGTAATGCTATGGAATGGGAAAGAGTGGGACAAAATGGATTGGAAAGGAATGGCATGAAATTGCATGGAAAGGAATGGAATTAATGGAATGGAACGGAATAGAATGGAACGGAATGGAATGCAATATATTTGAATAGGATGGAATGGAATGGAATGGAATGGAATAGGACGGAATGGAATGTGATTAAATGTGATGGAATTGCCTGCCACGGAATGGAATGGAATGGAATGGAATGGAATGGAATGGAATGGAATGGAATGGAATGGAATGGAATGGAATGGAAAGAAAAGGGGATGGAATGGGATGGGAATGGAATGGAATGGACTTGAATGGAATGCATTAGAATTCAATGATATGGAATGGAATGGAATGGATTGGAATGGCATTTAATGGCATGCAATGGAGTAGGATCGGAATGGAATGGAAGGTTATGGCAATGTATAGAATAGAATGGAGTGGAATGGAATGGAATGGAATGGAATGGAATGGAATGGAATGGAATGGAATGGAATGGAATGGAACGGAAAGGCACTGAAAGAACTGGCATGGAATGGAATGGAAAAGAATGGAAATTGAACGGGATGGAATTGCATAGAATAGGAATGGAATGGAATGGAATGGAATGGAATGGAATGGAATGGAATGGAATGGAATGGAATGGAATGGAATGGAATGGAATGGAATGGAGCGAGGTGGAATGGAAATGAAATGGGATGGAGTGGGGTGGAAATTGGGATGGGATGTGTTCTGATGGGATGGGATGGGATGGAATGGGATGGGATGGGGTGGAATGGAATGGAATGGAATGGAATGCAATGGAATGGAATGGAATGGAATGGAATGGAATGGAATGGAACGGCGTGGAATGGAAAGGCATGGAATGTAACGGAACGGAACAGAAAGGAATGAAATGGAATTCTATGGCATGGAATGGAATGGAATGGAATGGAATGGAATAAGATGGAATGGAAGAAATGGGATGGAAATGGAATGGAATGGAATGGAATGGCATGGAATGGAATGGAATGGAATGGAATGGCATGGCATGGAATGGAATGGAATGGAATGGAATGGAATGGAATGGAATGGAATGGAATGGAATTGGAATGGGATCGGATGGAATAGAACCGGAATGGAATGGAATGGAATGGAATGGAAGGGAATGGAATGGAATGGAATGGAATGGAATGGAATGGAATGGAATGGAATGGAATGGAATGGAATGGAAGGGAATGGAATGGAATGACGTGGAATGGAATGGAATTGGAATGGGATGGAAGTGGGATGGGATGGGATGGAATGGAATGGAATGGAATGGAATGGAATGGAATGGAATGGAATGGAATGGAATGGAATGGCATGGAATGGAATGGCATAGAATAGGAATGGAATGGAATGTTATGGCATGATATGAAATGGAATGGAATTTTATGGCATGATATGAAATGGAATGGAATGGAATGGAAGGGAAGGGAATGGAATGGAATGGAATGGAATGGAATGGAATGGAATTGAATGGGATGGAAGTGGGAATGGATGGGACGGGATGGGATGGGATTGGATTTAATGGAATGGAATGGAATGGACTGGAATGGAATGGAATTGAATGGAATGGAATGGCATGGGATGGAAAAGAAATGGGATGGAAAGGGATGGAAATGAAATGGGATTGAATGGGATGGAAATGGGATGGGATGGGATGGGATGGGATGGGATGGGATGGGATGGAATGGAATGGAATGGCATGGAATGGAATGGAATGGAATGGAATGGAATGGAATGGAATGGAATGGAATGGAATGGAATGGAATGGAATGGAAAGGCATGGAAGGGCATGGCATGGAATGAAATGGAGTGGAATGGAATGGAACGGAACGGAATGGAATGGAATGGAATGGAATGGAATGGAATGGAATGGAATGGAATGGAATGGGATGGAATAGAATGGGATGGAATTGCATAGAATAGGATTGGAATGGAATGGGATGGAAATGGGATGGCATGGCATGGCATGGCGTGGCATGGAATGGAATGGAATGGAATGGAATGGAATGGAATGGAATGGAATGGAATGGAACGGAAAGGCACTGAAAGAAATGGCATGGAATGGCATGGAATGGAATGGAATGGAAAAGAATGGAAATTGAACGGGATGGAATTGCATAGAATAGGAATGGAATGGAATGGAATGGAATGGAATGGAATGGAATGGAATGGAATGGAATGGAATGGAATGGAACGAGATGGAATGGAAATGGAATGGGATGGAGTGGGGTGGAAATGGAATGGGATGTGTTTAATGAGATGGGATGGGATGAGATGGGATGGAATGGAATGGAATGGAATGGAATGGAATGGAATGGAATGGGATGGAAACCATAGAATACGAATGGAATGGAAGGGAAAGGAACGGAACGGAACTGAGTGGAACGGAATGGAATGGAATGGAATGGAATGGAATGGAATGGAATGGAATGGAATGAAATGGAATGGAATGGAATCAAAATGGAATAAGAAGAAATTGTATGGAAATGGAATGGGATGGAATGGAATGGAATGGAATGGAATGGAATGGAATGGAATGGAATGGAATGGAATGGAATGGAATGGAATGGAATGGCATTGCATGGCATGGAACAGAATGGCATGGAAAGGAATGGCACGGTATTGCATACAATAGGAATGGAATGGAATGGAATGGAATGGAATGGAATGGAATGGAATGGAATGGAATGGAATGGAATGGAATGGAATGGAAAGGAGTGGAGCGGCATGGTATGGATTGGCACTAAAGGGAATTCAGTGTAATGCTATGGAATGGGAAAGAGTGGGACAAAATGGATTGGAAAGGAATGGCATGAAATTGCATGGAAAGGAATGGAATTAATGGAATGGAACGGAATAGAATGGAACGGAATGGAATGCAATATATTTGAATAGGATGGAATGGAATGGAATGGAATGGAATAGGACGGAATGGAATGTGATTAAATGTGATGGAATTGCCTGCCACGGAATGGAATGGAATGGAATGGAATGGAATGGAATGGAATGGAATGGAATGGAATGGAATGGAATGGAATGGAATGGAATGGAATGGAAAGAAAAGGGGATGGATTTGGATGGGAATGGAATGGAATGGACTTGAATGGAATGCATTAGAATTCAATGATATGGAATGGAATGGAATGGATTGGAATGGCATTTAATGGCATGCAATGGAGTAGGATCGGAATGGAATGGAAGGTTATGGCAATGTATAGAATAGAATGGAGTGGAATGGAATGGAATGGAATGGAATGGAATGGAACGGAAAGGCACTGAAAGAACTGGCATGGAATGGAATGGAAAAGAATGGAAAAGAATGGAAATTGAATGGGATGGAATTGCATAGAATAGGAATGGAATGGAATGGAATGGAATGGAATGGAATGGAATGGAATGGAATGGAATGGAATGGAATGGAATGGAATGGAGCGAGGTGGAATGGAAATGAAATGGGATGGAGTGGGGTGGAAATTGGGATGGGATGTGTTCTGATGGGATGGGATGGGATGGAATGGGATGGGATGGGATGGAATGGAATGGAATGGAATGGAATGCAATGGAATGGAATGAAATGGAATGGAATGGAATGGAATGGAATGGAACGGCGTGGAATGGAAAGGCATGGAATGTAACGGAACGGAACAGAAAGGAATGAAATGGAATTCTATGGCATGGAATGGAATGGAATGGAATGGAATAAGATGGAATGGAAGAAATGGGATGGAAATGGAATGGAATGGAATGGAATGGCATGGAATGGAATGGAATGGAATGGAATGGCATGGAATGGAATGGAATGGAATGGAATGGAATAGAATGGAATGGAATGGAATGGAATTGGAATGGGATCGGATGGAATAGAACCGGAATGGAATGGAATGGAATGGAAGGGAATGGAATGGAATGGAATGGAATGGAATGGAATGGAATGGAATGGAAGGGAATGGAATGGAATGGCGTGGAATGGAATGGAATTGGAATGGGATGGAAGTGGGATGGGATGGGATGGAATGGAATGGAATGGAATGGAATGGAATGGAATGGAATGGAATGGAATGGAATGGAATGGAATGGCATGGAATGGAATGGCATAGAATAGGAATGGAATGGAATGTTATGGCATGATATGAAATGGAATGGAATTTTATGGCATGATATGAAATGGAATGGAATGGAATGGAAGGGAAGGGAATGGAATGGAATGGAATGGAATGGAATGGAATGGAATGGAATGGAATGGAATGGAATGGAATGGGATGGAAGTGGGAATGGATGGGACGGGATGGGATGGGATTGGATTTAATGGAATGGATTGGAATGGACTGGAATGGAATGGAATTGAATGGAATGGAATGGCATGGGATGGAAAAGAAATGGGATGGAAAGGGATGGAAATGAAATGGGATTGAATGGGATGGAAATGGGATGGGATGGGATGGGATGGGATGGGATGGGATGGGATGGAATGGAATGGAATGGAATGGAATGGCATGGAATGGAATGGAATGGAACGGAAAGGCACTGAAAGAACTGGCATGGAATGGAATGGAAAAGAATGGAAATTGAACGGGATGGAATTGCATAGAATAGGAATGGAATGGAATGGAATGGAATGGAATGGAATGGAATGGAATGGAATGGAATGGAATGGAATGGAATGGAATGGAGCGAGGTGGAATGGAAATGAAATGGGATGGAGTGGGGTGGAAATTGGGATGGGATGTGTTCTGATGGGATGGGATGGGATGGAATGGGATGGGATGGGATGGAATGGAATGGAATGGAATGGAATGCAATGGAATGGAATGGAATGGAATGGAATGGAATGGAATGGAACGGCGTGGAATGGAAAGGCATGGAATGTAACGGAACGGAACAGAAAGGAATGAAATGGAATTCTATGGCATGGAATGGAATGGAATGGAATGGAATGGAATAAGATGGAATGGAAGAAATGGGATGGAAATGGAATGGAATGGAATGGAATGGCATGGAATGGAATGGAATGGAATGGAATGGCATGGCATGGAATGGAATGGAATGGAATGGAATGGAATGGAATGGAATGGAATGGAATGGAATGGAATGGAATTGGAATGGGATCGGATGGAATAGAACCGGAATGGAATGGAATGGAATGGAATGGAATGGAATGGAATGGAATGGAATGGAATGGAATGGAAGGGAATGGAATGGAATGGCGTGGAATGGAATGGAATTGGAATGGGATGGAAGTGGGATGGGATGGGATGGAATGGAATGGAATGGAATGGAATGGAATGGAATGGAATGGAATGGAATGGAATGGAATGGCATGGAATGGAATGGCATAGAATAGGAATGGAATGGAATGTTATGGCATGATATGAAATGGAATGGAATTTTATGGCATGATATGAAATGGAATGGAATGGAATGGAAGGGAAGGGAATGGAATGGAATGGAATGGAATGGAATGGAATTGAATGGGATGGAAGTGGGAATGGATGGGACGGGATGGGATGGGATTGGATTTAATGGAATGGAATGGAATGGACTGGAATGGAATGGAATTGAATGGAATGGAATGGCATGGGATGGAAAAGAAATGGGATGGAAAGGGATGGAAATGAAATGGGATTGAATGGGATGGAAATGGGATGGGATGGGATGGGATGGGATGGGATGGGATGGGATGGAATGGAATGGAATGGCATGGAATGGAATGGAATGGAATGGAATGGAATGGAATGGAATGGAATGGAATGGAATGGAATGGAATGGAATGGAATGGAAAGGCATGGAAGGGCATGGCATGGAATGAAATGGAGTGGAATGGAATGGAACGGAACGGAATGGAATGGAATGGAATGGAATGGAATGGAATGGAATGGAATGGAATGGAATGGAATGGAATGGAATGGGATGGAATAGAATGGGATGGAATTGCATAGAATAGGATTGGAATGGAATGGGATGGAAATGGGATGGCATGGCATGGCATGGCGTGGCATGGAATGGAATGGAATGAAATGGAATGGAATGGAATGGAATGGAATGGAATGGAATGGAATGGAACGGAAAGGCACTGAAAGAAATGGCATGGAATGGCATGGAATGGAATGGAATGGAAAAGAATGGAAATTGAACGGGATGGAATTGCATAGAATAGGAATGGAATGGAATGGAATGGAATGGAATGGAATGGAATGGAATGGAATGGAATGGAATGGAATGGAACGAGATGGAATGGAAATGGAATGGGATGGAGTGGGGTGGAAATGCAATGGGATGTGTTTAATGAGATGGGATGGGATGAGATGGGATGGAATGGAATGGAATGGAATGGAATGGAATGGAATGGAATGGAATGGGATGGAAACCATAGAATACGAATGGAATGGAAGGGAAAGGAACGGAACGGAACTGAGTGGAACGGAATGGAATGGAATGGAATGGAATGGAATGGAATGGAATGGAATGGAATGAAATGGAATGGAATGGAATCAAAATGGAATAAGAAGAAATTGTATGGAAATGGAATGGGATGGAATGGAATGGAATGGAATGGAATGGAATGGAATGGAATGGAATGGAATGGAATGGAATGGAATGGCATTGCATGGCCTGGAACAGAATGGCATGGAAAGGAATGGCACGGTATTGCATACAATAGGAATGGAATGGAATGGAATGGAATGGAATGGAATGGAATGGAATGGAATGGAATGGAATGGAATGGAATGGAAAGGAGTGGAGCGGCATGGTATGGATTGGCACTAAAGGGAATTCAGTGTAATGCTATGGAATGGGAAAGAGTGGGACAAAATGGATTGGAAAGGAATGGCATGAAATTGCATGGAAAGGAATGGAATTAATGGAATGGAACGGAATAGAATGGAACGGAATGGAATGCAATATATTTGAATAGGATGGAATGGAATGGAATGGAATGGAATAGGACGGAATGGAATGTGATTAAATGTGATGGAATTGCCTGCCACGGAATGGAATGGAATGGAATGGAATGGAATGGAATGGAATGGAATGGAATGGAATGGAATGGAATGGAAAGAAAAGGGGATGGATTTGGATGGGAATGGAATGGAATGGACTTGAATGGAATGCATTAGAATTCAATGATATGGAATGGAATGGAATGGATTGGAATGGCATTTAATGGCATGCAATGGAGTAGGATCGGAATGGAATGGAAGGTTATGGCAATGTATAGAATAGAATGGAGTGGAATGGAATGGAATGGAATGGAATGGAATGGAACGGAAAGGCACTGAAAGAACTGGCATGGAATGGAATGGAAAAGAATGGAAAAGAATGGAAATTGAACGGGATGGAATTGCATAGAATAGGAATGGAATGGAATGGAATGGAATGGAATGGAATGGAATGGAATGGAATGGAATGGAATGGAATGGAATGGAATGGAGCGAGGTGGAATGGAAATGAAATGGGATGGAGTGGGGTGGAAATTGGGATGGGATGTGTTCTGATGGGATGGGATGGGATGGAATGGGATGGGATGGGATGGAATGGAATGGAATGGAATGGAATGCAATGGAATGGAATGGAATGGAATGGAATGGAATGGAATGGAATGGAATGGAATGGAACGGCGTGGAATGGAAAGGCATGGAATGTAACGGAACGGAACAGAAAGGAATGAAATGGAATTCTATGGCATGGAATGGAATGGAATGGAATGGAATAAGATGGAATGGAAGAAATGGGATGGAAATGGAATGGAATGGAATGGAATGGCATGGAATGGAATGGAATGGAATGGAATGGCAT
The DNA here is from genome assembly GCA_036630365.1 of Acanthiza pusilla. Taxonomy (NCBI): domain Eukaryota; kingdom Metazoa; phylum Chordata; class Aves; order Passeriformes; family Acanthizidae; genus Acanthiza; species Acanthiza pusilla. The sequence goes on from JAXCHO010000066.1 coordinate 187,399, forward strand.
GGAATGGAATGGAATGGAATGGAATGGAATGGAATAGAATGGAATGGAATGGAATGGAATTGGAATGGGATCGGATGGAATAGAACCGGAATGGAATGGAATGGAATGGAAGGGAATGGAATGGAATGGAATGGAATGGAATGGAATGGAATGGAATGGAAGGGAATGGAATGGAATGGCGTGGAATGGAATGGAATTGGAATGGGATGGAAGTGGGATGGGATGGGATGGAATGGAATGGAATGGAATGGAATGGAATGGAATGGAATGGAATGGCATGGAATGGAATGGCATAGAATAGGAATGGAATGGAATGTTATGGCATGATATGAAATGGAATGGAATTTTATGGCATGATATGAAATGGAATGGAATGGAATGGAAGGGAAGGGAATGGAATGGAATGGAATGGAATGGAATGGAATGGAATGGAATGGAATGGAATGGAATGCAATGGAATGGAATGGGATGGAAGTGGGAATGGATGGGACGGGATGGGATGGGATTGGATTTAATGGAATGGATTGGAATGGACTGGAATGGAATGGAATTGAATGGAATGGAATGGCATGGGATGGAAAAGAAATGGGATGGAAAGGGATGGAAATGAAATGGGATTGAATGGGATGGAAATGGGATGGGATGGGATGGGATGGGATGGGATGGGATGGAATGGAATGGAATGGAATGGAATGGCATGGAATGGAATGGAATGGAATGGAATGGAATGGAATTGAATGGAATGGAATGGAATGGAATGGAATGGAATGGAATGGAATGGCATGGAAGGGCATGGCATGGAATGAAATGGAGTGGAATGGAATGGAACGGAACGGAATGGAATGGAATGGAATGGAATGGAATGGAATGGAATGGAATGGAATGGAATGGAATGGGATGGAATAGAATGGGATGGAATTGCATAGAATAGGATTGGAATGGAATGGGACGGAAATGGGATGGCATGGCATGGCATGGCGTGGCATGGAATGGAATGGAATGGAATGGAATGGAATGGAATGGAATGGAATGGAATGGAATGGAATGGAATGGAACGGAAAGGCACTGAAAGAAATGGCATGGAATGGCATGGAATGGAATGGAATGGAAAAGAATGGAAATTGAACGGGATGGAATTGCATAGAATAGGAATGGAATGGAATGGAATGGAATGGAATGGAATGGAATGGAATGGAATGGAATGGAATGGAATGGAATGGAATGGAACGAGATGGAATGGAAATGGAATGGGATGGAGTGGGGTGGAAATGGAATGGGATGTGTTTAATGAGATGGGATGGGATGAGATGGGATGGAATGGAATGGAATGGAATGGAATGGAATGGAATGGCATGGAATGGAATGGAATGGAATGGAATGGAATGGAATGGAATGGAATGGAATGGAACGGCATGGAATGGAACGGGATGGAATGGAATGGAATGGAATGGAATGGAATGGAATGGAATGGAATGGAATGGAAAGGAATGGAATGGAATGAGATGGAATGGTATAGAATAGGAATGGAATGGAATGGAATGGAATGGAATGGAATGGAATGGAATGGAATGGAATGGCATGGCATGGCATGGCATGGCATGGAATGGAATTGAATGGAATGGAATGGAGTGGAATGGAACGGAATGGAATGGAATGGAATGGAATGGAATGGAATGGAATGGAATGGAATGGAATGGAATGGAATGGAATGGAATGGAATGGGATGGAATAGAATGGGATGGAATTGCATAGAATAGGATTGGAATGGAATGGGATGGAAATGGGATGGCATGGCATGGCATGGCATGGCATGGAATGGAATGGAATGGAATGGAATGGCATGGAATGGAATGGGATGGAATAGAATGGGATGGAATTGCATAGAATAGGATTGGAATGGAATGGGATGGAAATGGGATGGCATGGCATGGAATGGAATGGAATGGAATGGAATGGCATGGAATGGAATGGAATGGAATGGAATGGAATGGAATGGAATGGAATGGAATGGAATGGAATGGAATGGCATGGAATGGAACGGAAAGGCACTGAAAGAAATGGCATGGAATGGCATGGAATGGAATGGAATGGAAAAGAATGGAAATTGAACGGGATGGAATTGCATAGAATAGGAATGGAATGGAATGGAATGGAATGGAATGGAATGGAATGGAATGGAATGGAATGGAATGGAATGGAATGGAATGGAATGGAATGGAATGGAATGGAATGGAATGGAACGAGATGGAATGGAAATGAAATGGGATGGAGAGGGGTGGAAATGGAATGGGATGTGTTTAATGGGATGGGATGGGATGAGATGGGATGGGATGGAATGGAATGGAATGGAATGGAATGGAATGGAATGGAATGGGAATGGAATGGAATGGACTTGAATGGAATGCATTAGAATTCAATGATATGGCATGGAATAGAATGGATTGGAATGGCATTTAATGGCATGCAATGGAGTAGGATCGGAATGGAATGGAAGGTTATGGCAATGTATAGAATAGAATGGAGTGGAATGGAATGGAATGGAATGGAATGGAATAGAATGGGATGGAATGGCATGGAATGTCATGGCATTGCATGGCATGGAACAGAATGGCATGGAAAGGAATGGCATGGTATTGCATACAATAGGAATGGAATGGAATGGAATGGAATGGAATGGAATGGAATGGAATGGAATGGAATGGAATGGAATGGAATGGAATGGAATGGAATGGAGTGGCATGGTATGGAATGGTACTAAAGGGAATTCAATGGAATGCTATGGAACGGGAAACAGTGGGATAGAATGGATTGGAAAGGAATGGCATGAAATTGCATGGAATGGAATGGGATCAAAATGGAATAAGATGAAATGGGATGGAAATGGAATGGGATGTAATGGAATGGAATTGAAAGGAACGGAATGGAATGGAATGCAATGCAATGGAATGGAACGGAAAGGAACGGAATGGAATGGAATGGAATGGAAGGGAATGGAATGGAATGGAATGGAACGGAAAGGCACTGAAAGAAATGGCATGGAATGGCATGGAATGGAATGGAATGGAAAAGAATGGAAATTGAACGGGATGGAATTGCATAGAATAGGAATGGAATGGAATGGAATGGAATGGAATGGAATGGAATGGAATGGAATGGAATGGAATGGAATGGAACGAGATGGAATGGAAATGGAATGGGATGGAGTGGGGTGGAAATGGAATGGGATGTGTTTAATGAGATGGGATGGGATGAGATGGGATGGAATGGAATGGAATGGAATGGAATGGAATGGAATGGAATGGAATGGAATGGAATGGAACGGCATGGAATGGAACGGGATGGAATGGAATGGAATGGAATGGAATGGAATGGAATGGAATGGAATGGAATGGAAAGGAATGGAATGGAATGAGATGGAATGGTATAGAATAGGAATGGAATGGAATGGAATGGAATGGAATGGAATGGAATGGAATGGAATGGAATGGAATGGAATGGAATGGAATGGAATGGAATGGCATGGCATGGCATGGAATGGCATGGAATGGAATGGAATGGAGTGGAATGGAACGGAATGGAATGGAATGGAATGGAATGGAATGGAATGGAATGGAATGGAATGGAATGGAATGGGATGGAATAGAATGGGATGGAATTGCATAGAATAGGATTGGAATGGAATGGGATGGAAATGGGATGGCATGGCATGGCATGGCATGGCATGGAATGGAATGGAATGGAATGGCATGGAATGGAATGGGATGGAATAGAATGGGATGGAATTGCATAGAATAGGATTGGAATGGAATGGGAGGGAAATGGGATGGCATGGCATGGAATGGCATGGAATGGAATGGAATGGAATGGAATGGAATGGAATGGAATGGAATGGAATGGAATGGAATGAAATGGCATGGAATGGAACGGAAAGGCACTGAAAGAAATGGCATGGAATGGCATGGAATGGAATGGAATGGAAAAGAATGGAAATTGAACGGGATGGAATTGCATAGAATAGGAATGGAATGGAATGGAATGGAATGGAATGGAATGGAATGGAATGGAATGGAATGGAATGGAATGGAATGGAATGGAATGGAATGGAACGAGATGGAATGGAAATGAAATGGGATGGAGTGGGGTGGAAATGGAATGGGATGTGTTTAATGGGATGGGATGGGATGAGATGGGATGGGATGGAATGGAATGGAATGGAATGGAATGGAATGGAATGGAATGGAATGGAATGGAATGGGAATGGAATGGAATGGACTTGAATGGAATGCATTAGAATTCAATGATATGGCATGGAATAGAATGGATTGGAATGGCATTTAATGGCATGCAATGGAGTAGGATCGGAATGGAATGGAAGGTTATGGCAATGTATAGAATAGAATGGAGTGGAATGGAATGGAATGGAATGGAATGGAATGGAATAGAATGGGATGGAATGGCATGGAATGTCATGGCATTGCATGGCATGGAACAGAATGGCATGGAAAGGAATGGCATGGTATTGCATACAATAGGAATGGAATGGAATGGAATGGAATGGAATGGAATGGAATGGAATGGAATGGAATGGAATGGAATGGAGTGGCATGGTATGGAATGGTACTAAAGGGAATTCAATGGAATGCTATGGAACGGGAAACAGTGGGATAGAATGGATTGGAAAGGAATGGCATGAAATTGCATGGAATGGAATGGGATCAAAATGGAATAAGATGAAATGGGATGGAAATGGAATGGGATGTAATGGAATGGAATTGAAAGGAACGGAATGGAATGGAATGAAATGCAATGGAATGGAACGGAAAGGAACGGAATGGAATGGAATGGAATGGAAGGGAATGGAATGGAATGGAATGGAATGGACAGGAATGGAATGGAATGGAATGGCACGGAATGTCATGGCATTGCATGGCATGGAACAGAATGGGATGGAAAGGAATGGCACGGTATTCAATACAATAGGAATGGAATGGAATGGAATGGAATAGAATGGAATGGAATGGGATGGAAAACCATAGAATACGAATGGAATGGAAGGGAAAGGAACGGAACGGAACGGAGTGGAACGGAATGGAATGGAATGGAATGGAATGGAATGGAATGGAATGGAATGAAATGGAATGGAATGGAATCAAAATGGAATAAGAAGAAATTTTATGGAAATGGAATGGGATGTAATGGAATGGAATGGAATGGAATGGAATGGAATGGAATGGAATGGAATGGAATGGAATGGAATGGAATGGCATTGCATGGCATGGAACAGAATGGCATGGAAAGGAATGGCACGGTATTGCATAAAATAGGAATGGAATGGAATGGAATGGAATGGAATGGAATGGAATGGAATGGAATGGAATGGAAAGGAGTGGAGCGGCATGGTATGGATTGGCACTAAAGGGAATTCAGTGTAATGCTATGGAATGGGAAAGAGTGGGACAAAATGGATTGGAAAGGAATGGCATGAAATTGCATGGAAAGGAATGGAATTAATGGAATGGAACGGAATAGAATGGAACGGAATGGAATGCAATATATTTGAAAAGGATGGAATGGAATGGAATGGAATGGAATAGGACGGAATGGAATGTGATTAAATGTGATGGAATTGCCTGCCACAAAATGGAATGAAATGGAATGGAATAGAATGGAATGGAATGGAATGGAATGGAATGGAATGGAATGGAATGGAATGGAATGGAATGGAAAGAAAAGGGGATGGAATGGGATGGGAATGGAATGGAATGGACTTGAATGGAATGCATTAGAATTCAATGATATGGAATGGAATGGAATGGATTGGAATGGCATTTAATGGCATGCAATGGAGTAGGATCGGAATGGAATGGAAGGTTATGGCAATGTATAGAATAGAATGGAGTGGAATGGAATGGAATGGAATGGAATGGAATGGAATGGAATGGAACGGAAAGGCACTGAAAGAACTGGCATGGAATGGAATGGAAAAGAATGGAAATTGAACGGGATGGAATTGCATAGAATAGGAATGGAATGGAATGGAATGGAATGGAATGGAATGGAATGGAATGGAATGGAATGGAATGGAATGGAATGGAATGGAATGGAATGGAGCGAGGTGGAATGGAAATGAAATGGGATGGAGTGGGGTGGAAATTGGGATGGGATGTGTTCTGATGGGATGGGATGGGATGGAATGGGATGGGATGGAATGGAATGGAATGGAATGGAATGGAATGGAATGGAATGGAATGGAATGGAATGGAATGGAATGGAATGGAATGGAACGGCGTGGAATGGAAAGGCATGGAATGTAACGGAACGGAACAGAAAGGAATGAAATGGAATTCTATGGCATGGAATGGAATGGAATGGAATGGAATAAGATGGAATGGAAGAAATGGGATGGAAATGGAATGGAATGGAATGGAATGGAATGGAATGGAATGGAATGGAATGGCATGGAATGGAATGGAATGGAATGGAATGGAATGGAATGGAATGGAATGGAATGGAATTGGAATGGGATCGGATGGAATAGAACCGGAATGGAATGGAATGGAATGGAAGGGAATGGAATGGAATGGAATGGAATGGAATGGAATGGAATGGAATGGAATGGAAGGGAATGGAATGGAATGGCGTGGAATGGAATGGAATTGGAATGGGATGGAAGTGGGATGGGATGGGATGGAATGGAATGGAATGGAATGGAATGGAATGGAATGGAATGGAATGGAATGGAATGGCATGGAATGGAATGGCATAGAATAGGAATGGAATGGAATGTTATGGCATGATATGAAATGGAATGGAATTTTATGGCATGATATGAAATGGAATGGAATGGAATGGAAGGGAAGGGAAGGGAATGGAATGGAATGGAATGGAATGGAATGGAATGGAATGGAATGGAATGGAATGGAATGGAATGGAATTGAATGGGATGGAAGTGGGAATGGATGGGACGGGATGGGATGGGATTGGATTTAATGGAATGGAATGGAATGGACTGGAATGGAATGGAATTGAATGGAATGGAATGGCATGGGATGGAAAAGAAATGGGATGGAAAGGGATGGAAATGAAATGGGATTGAATGGGATGGAAATGGGATGGGATGGGATGGGATGGGATGGGATGGGATGGGATGGAATGGAATGGAATGTCATGGAATGGAATGGAATGGAATGGAATGGAATGGAATGGAATGGAATGGAATGGAATGGAATGGAATGGAAAGGCATGGAAGGGCATGGCATGGAATGAAATGGAGTGGAATGGAATGGAACGGAACGGAATGGAATGGAATGGAATGGAATGGAATGGAATGGAATGGAATGGAATGGAATGGGATGGAATAGAATGGGATGGAATTGCATAGAATAGGATTGGAATGGAATGGGATGGAAATGGGATGGCATGGCATGGCGTGGCATGGAATGGAATGGAATGGAATGGAATGGAATGGAATGGAATGGAATGGAATGGAATGGAATGGAATGGAACGGAAAGGCACTGAAAGAAATGGCATGGAATGGCATGGAATGGAATGGAATGGAATGGAAAAGAATGGAAATTGAACGGGATGGAATTGCATAGAATAGGAATGGAATGGAATGGAATGGAATGGAATGGAATGGAATGGAATGGAATGGAATGGAATGGAATGGAATGGAATGGAATGGAATGGAACGAGATGGAATGGAAATGGAATGGGATGGAGTGGGGTGGAAATGGAATGGGATGTGTTTAATGAGATGGGATGGGATGAGATGGGATGGAATGGAATGGAATGGCATGGAATGGAATGGAATGGAATGGAATGGAATGGAATGGAATGGAATGGAACGGCATGGAATGGAACGGCATGGAATGGAATGGAATGGAATGGAATGGAATGGAATGGAATGGAATGGAATGGAATGGAATGGAATGGAAAGGAATGGAATGGAATGAGATGGAATGGTATAGAATAGGAATGGAATGGAATGGAATGGAATGGAATGGAATGGAATGGAATGGAATGGAATGGAATGGCATGGCATGGCATGGAATGGCATGGAATGGAATTGAATGGAATGGAATGGATTGGAATGGAATGGAATGGAATGGAATTGGATGGAATGGAATGGAATGGAATGGAATGGAATGGAATGGAATGGAATGGAATGGAATGGAATGGAAGGGAATGGAGAGGCACTGAATGGAATAGCATGAAATGGCATGAAATGGAATGGAACGGAATGGAGATGGAACGGGATGGAATTGCATGGAATAGGTGTGGAATGGAATGGAATGGAATGGAATGGAATGGAATGGAATGGAATGGAATGGAATGGAATGGAATGGAATGGAATGGAAGGGAATGGAAGGGAATGGCGTGGAATGGCGTGGAATGGATAGGAATGGGATGGAATGGGATGGAAGTGGGAATGGATGGGACGGGATGGGATGGGATTGGATTTAATGGAATGGAATGGAATGGACTGGAATGGAATGGAATGGAATTGAATGGAATGGAATGGCATGGGATGGAAAAGAAATGGGATGGAAAGGGATGGAAATGAAATGGGATTGAATGGGATGGAAATGGGATGGGATGGGATGGGATGGGATGGGATGGGATGGGATGGGATGGGATGGGATGGGATGGGATGGGATGGGATGGGATGGGATCGAATGGAATGGAATGGAATGGAATGGAATGGAATGGAATGGAATGGAATGGAATGGAAAGGCATGGAAGGGCATGGCATGGAATGAAATGGAGTGGAATGGAACGGAATGGAATGGAATGGAATGGAATGGAATGGAATGGAATGGAATGGAATGGAATGGAATGGAATAGAATGGGATGGAATTGCATAGAATAGGATTGGAATGGAATGGGATGGAAATGGAATGGCATGACATGGCACGGCATGGCATGGCATGGCATGGAATGGAATGGAATGGAATGGAATGGAATGGAATGGAATGGAATGGAATGGAACGGAAAGGCACTGAAAGAAATGGCATGGAATGGCATGGAATGGAATGGAATGGAAAAGAATGGAAATTGAACGGGATGGAATTGCATAGAATAGGAATGGAATGGAATGGAATGGAATGGAATGGAATGGAATGGAATGGAATGGAATGGAATGGAATGGAATGGTATGGAATGGAACGAGATGGAATGGAAATGGAATGGGATGGAGTGGGGTGGAAATGGAATGAGATGTGTTTAATGGAATGGAATGGAATGGAATGGAATGGAAAGAAAAGGGGATGGAATGGGATGGGAATGGAATGGAATGGACTTGAATGGAATGCATTAGAATTCAATGATATGGAATGGAATGGAATGGATTGGAATGGCATTTAATGGCATGCAATGGAGTAGGATCGGAATGGAATGGAAGGTTATGGCAATGTATAGAATAGAATGGAGTGGAATGGAATGGAATGGAATGGAATGGAATGGAATCGAATGGAATGGAATGGAATGGAATGGAATGGAATGGAATGGAATGGAATGGAATGGAATGGAATGGGATGGAATGGCATGGAATGTCATGGCATTGCATGGCATGGAACAGAATGGCATGGAAACGAATGGCATGGTATTGCATACAATAGGAATGGAATGGAATGGAATGGAATGGAATGGAATGGAATGGAATGAAATGGAATGGAATGGAATGGAATGGAATGGAATGGAATGGAATGGAATGGAGCGAGGTGGAATGGAAATGAAATGGGATGGAGTTGGGTGGAAATTGGGATGGGATGTGTTCTGATGGGATGGGATGGGATGGGATGGGATGGGATGGGATGGGATGGGATGGAATGGAATGGAATGGAATGGAATGGAATGGAATGGAATGGAATGGAATGGAATGGGATGGGAATGGAATGGAATGGACTTGAATGGAATGCATTAGAATTCAATGATATGGAATGGAATGGAATGGATTGGAATGGCATTTAATGGCATGCAATGGAGTAGGATCGGAATGGAATGGAAGGTTATGGCAATGTATAGAATAGAATGGAGTGGAATGGAATGGAATGGAATGGAATAGAATGGGATGGAATGGCATGGAATGTCATGGCATTGCATGGCATGGAACAGAATGGCATGGAAAGGAATGGCATGGTATTGCATACAATAGGAATGGAATGGAATGGAATGGAATGGAATGGAATGGAATGGAATGGAATGGAATGGAATGGAATGGAATGGAATGGAATGGAATGGAGTGGCATGGTATGGAATGGTACTAAAGGGAATTCAATGGAATGCTATGGAACGGGAAACAGTGGGATAGAATGGATTGGAAAGGAATGGCATGAAATTGCATGGAATAGAATGGGATCAAAATGGAATAAGATTAAATGGGATGGAAATGGAATGGGATGTAATGGAATGGAATTGAAAGGAACGGAATGGAATGGAATGCAATGCAATGGAATGGAACGGAAAGGAACGGAATGGAATGGAATGGAATGGAAGGGAATGGAATGGAATGGAATGGAATGGAATGGAATGGACAGGAATGGAATGGAATGGAATGTCATGGAATGTCATGGCATTGCATGGCATGGAACAGAATGGCATGGAAAGGAATGGCACGGTATTGCATACAATAGGAATGGAATGGAATGGAATAGAATGGAATGGAATGGGATGGAAAACCATAGAATACGAATGGAATGGAAGGGAAAGGAACGGAACGGAACAGAGTGGAACGGAATGGAATGGAATGGAATGGAATGGAATGGAATGGAATGGAATGGAATGGAATGGAATGGAATGGAATCAAAATGGAATAAGAAGAAATTGTATGGAAATGGAATGGGATGTAATGGAATGGATTGGAATGGAATGGAATGGAATGGAATGGAATGGAATGGAATGGAATGGAATGGAATGGAATGGAATGGCATGGAACAGAATGGCATGGAAAGGAATGGCACGGTATTGCATTCTATAGGAATGGAATGGAATGGAATGGAATGGAATGGAATGGAATGGAATGGGATGGAATGGAATGGAATGGAATGGAATGGAATGGAATGGAATGGAATGGAATGGAAAGGAGTGGAGCGGCATGGTATGGATTGGCACTAAAGGGAATTCAGTGTAATGCTATGGAATGGGAAAGAGTGGGACAAAATGGATTGGAAAGGAATGGCATGAAATTGCATGGAAAGGAATGGAATTAATGGAATGGAACGGAATAGAATGGAACGGAATGGAATGCAATATATTTGAATAGGATGGAATGGAATGGAATGGAATGGAATAGGACGGAGTGGAATGTGATTAAATGTGATGGAATTGCCTGCCACGGAATGGAATGGAATGGAATGGAATGGAATGGAATGGAACGGAACGGAATGGAATGGAATGGAAGGGAATGGAATGGAATGGAATGGAATGGACAGGAATGAAATGGAATGGAATGTCATGGAATGTCATGGCATTGCATGGCATGGAACAGAATGGCATGGAAAGGAATGGCACAGTATTGCATACAATAGGAATGGAATGGAATGGAATGGAATGGAATAGAATGGAATGGAATGGGATGGAAAACCATAGAATACGAATGGAATGGAAGGGAACGGAACGGAACGGAACGGAACGGAGAGGAATGGAATGGAATGGAATGGAATGGAATGGAATGGAATGGAATGGAATGGAATGGAATGGAATGGAATGGAATGGAATGTCATGGCATTGCATGGCATGGAACAGAATGGCATGGAAAGGAATGGCACGGTATTGCATACAATAGGAATGGAATGGAATGGAATGGAATGGAATGGAATGGAATGGAATGGAATGGAATGGAATGGAATGGAATGGAATGGAAAGGAGTGGAGCGGCATGGTATGGATTGGCACTAAAGGGAATTCAGTGTAATGCTATGGAATGGGAAAGAGTGGGACAAAATGGATTGGAAAGGAATGGCATGAAATTGCATGGAAAGGAATGGAATTAATGGAATGGAACGGAATAGAATGGAACGGAATGGAATGCAATATATTTGAATAGGATGGAATGGAATGGAATGGGATGGAATAGGACGGAATGGAATGTGATTAAATGTGATGGAATTGCCTGCCACGGAATGGAATGAAATGGAATGGAATGGAATGGAACGGAACGGAACGGAACGGAACGGAACGGAATGGAATGGAATGGAATGGAATGGAATGGAATGGAATGGAATGGAATGGAAAGAAAAGGGGATGGAATGGGATGGGAATGGAATGGAATGGACTTGAATGGAATGCATTAGAATTCAATGATATGGAATGGAATGGAATGGATTGGAATGGCATTTAATGGCATGCAATGGAGTAGGATCGGAATGGAATGGAAGGCTAGGCAATGTATAGAATAGAATGGAATGGAATGGAATGGAATGGCATGGAATGGAATGGAATGGAATGGAATGGAATGGAATGGAATGGAATGGAATGGAATGGAATGGAATGGAATGGAATGAAACGGAAAGGCACTGAAAGAACTGGCATGGAATGGAATGGAAAAGAATGGAAATTGAACGGGATGGAATTGCATAGAATAGGTATGGAATGGAATGGAATGGAATGGAATGGAATGGAATGGAATGGAATGGAATGGAATGGAATGGAATGGAATGGAGCGAGGTGGAATGGAAATGAAATGGGATGGAGTGGGGTGGAAATTGGGATGGGATGTGTTCTGATGGGATGGGATGGGATGCGATGGGATGGAATGCAATGGAAAGGAATGGAATGGAAGGGAATGGAATGGAATGGAATGGAATGGAACGGCTTGGAATGGAAAGGCATGGAATGTAACGGAACGGAACAGAAAGGAATGAAATGGAATGCTATGGCATGGAATGGAATGGAATGGAATGGAATGGAATAAGATGGAATGGAAGAAATGGGATGGAAATGGAATGGAATGGCATGGCATGGAATGGAATGCAATGGAATGGAATGGAATGGAATGGAATGGAATGGAATGGAATGGAATGGAATGGAGTGGCATGGTATGGAATGGTACTAAAGGGAATTCAATGGAATGCTATGGAACGGGAAACAGTGGGATAGAATGGATTGGAAAGGAATGGCATGAAATTGCATGGAATAGAATGGGATCAAAATGGAATAAGATGAAATGGGATGGAAATGGAATGGGATGTAATGGAATGGAATTGAAAGGAACGGAATGGAATGGAATGCAATGCAATGGAATGGAACGGAAAGGAACGGAATGGAATGGAATGGAATGGAAGGGAATGGAATGGAATGGAATGGAATGGACAGGAATGGAATGGAATGGAATGTCATGGAATGTCATGGCATTGCATGGCATGGAACAGAATGGCATGGAAAGGAATGGCACGGTATTGCATACAATAGGAATGGAATGGAATGGAATAGAATGGAATGGAATGGGATGGAAAACCATAGAATACGAATGGAATGGAAGGGAAAGGAACGGAACGGAACAGAGTGGAACGGAATGGAATGGAATGGAATGGAATGGAATGGAATGGAATGGAATGGAATGGAATCAAAATGGAATAAGAAGAAATTGTATGGAAATGGAATGGGATGTAATGGAATGGAATGGAATGGAATGGAATGGAATGGAATGGAATGGAATGGAATGGAATGGAATGGAATGGAATGGAATGGAATGGCATGGAACAGAATGGCATGGAAAGGAATGGCACGGTATTGCATTCTATAGGAATGGAATGGAATGGAATGGAATGGAATGGGATGGAATGGAATGGAATGGAATGGAATGGAATGGAATGGAATGGAATGGAATGGAATGGAATGGAATGGAAAGGAGTGGAGCGGCATGGTATGGATTGGCACTAAAGGGAATTCAGTGTAATGCTATGGAATGGGAAAGAGTGGGACAAAATGGATTGGAAAGGAATGGCATGAAATTGCATGGAAAGGAATGGAATTAATGGAATGGAACGGAATAGAATGGAACGGAATGGAATGCAATATATTTGAATAGGATGGAATGGAATGGAATGGAATGGAATAGGACGGAGTGGAATGTGATTAAATGTGATGGAATTGCCTGCCACGGAATGGAATGGAACGGAATGGAATGGAATGGAACGGAACGGAATGGAATGGAATGGAAGGGAATGGAATGGAATGGAATGGAATGGACAGGAATGAAATGGAATGGAATGTCATGGAATGTCATGGCATTGCATGGCATGGAACAGAATGGCATGGAAAGGAATGGCACAGTATTGCATACAATAGGAATGGAATGGAATGGAATGGAATGGAATAGAATGGAATGGAATGGGATGGAAAACCATAGAATACGAATGGAATGGAAGGGAACGGAACGGAACGGAACGGAACGGAGAGGAATGGAATGGAATGGAATGGAATGGAATGGAATGGAATGGAATGGAATGGAATGGAATGGAATGGAATGTCATGGCATTGCATGGCATGGAACAGAATGGCATGGAAAGGAATGGCACGGTATTGCATACAATAGGAATGGAATGGAATGGAATGGAATGGAATGGAATGGAATGGAATGGAATGGAATGGAATGGAATGGAATGGAATGGAATGGAAAGGAGTGGAGCGGCATGGTATGGATTGGCACTAAAGGGAATTCAGTGTAATGCTATGGAATGGGAAAGAGTGGGACAAAATGGATTGGAAAGGAATGGCATGAAATTGCATGGAAAGGAATGGAATTAATGGAATGGAACGGAATAGAATGGAACGGAATGGAATGCAATATATTTGAATAGGATGGAATGGAATGGAATGGGATGGAATAGGACGGAATGGAATGTGATTAAATGTGATGGAATTGCCTGCCACGGAATGGAATGAAATGGAATGGAATGGAATGGAACGGAACGGAACGGAACGGAACGGAACGGAACGGAATGGAATGGAATGGAATGGAATGGAATGGAATGGAATGGAATGGAAAGAAAAGGGGATGGAATGGGATGGGAATGGAATGGAATGGACTTGAATGGAATGCATTAGAATTCAATGATATGGAATGGAATGGAATGGATTGGAATGGCATTTAATGGCATGCAATGGAGTAGGATCGGAATGGAATGGAAGGCTAGGCAATGTATAGAATAGAATGGAGTGGAATGGAATGGAATGGAATGGAATGGCATGGAATGGAATGGAATGGAATGGAATGGAATGGAATGGAATGGAATGGAATGGAATGGAATGGAATGGAATGGAATGGAATGGAATGAAACGGAAAGGCACTGAAAGAACTGGCATGGAATGGAATGGAAAAGAATGGAAATTGAACGGGATGGAATTGCATAGAATAGGAATGGAATGGAATGGAATGGAATGGAATGGAATGGAATGGAATGGAATGGAATGGAATGGAATGGAATGGAATGGAGCGAGGTGGAATGGAAATGAAATGGGATGGAGTGGGGTGGAAATTGGGATGGGATGTGTTCTGATGGGATGGGATGGGATGCGATGGGATGGAATGCAATGGAAAGGAATGGAATGGAAGGGAATGGAATGGAATGGAATGGAATGGAACGGCTTGGAATGGAAAGGCATGGAATGTAACGGAACGGAACAGAAAGGAATGAAATGGAATGCTATGGCATGGAATGGAATGGAATGGAATGGAATGGAATGGAATGGAATAAGATGGAATGGAAGAAATGGGATGGAAATGGAATGGAATGGCATGGCATGGAATGGAATGCAATGGAATGGAATGGAATGGAATGGAATGGAATGGCATGGAATGGAATGGAATGGAATGGAATGGAATGGAATGGAATGGAATGGAATGGAATTGGAATGGGATGGGATGGAATAGAACCGGAATGGAATGGAATGGAATGGAATGGAATGGAATGGAATGGAAGGGAATGGAATTGAATGGAATGGAATGGAATGGAATGGAATGGAATGGACTGGAATGGAATGGAATGGAATGGAATGGAATGGAATGGCGTGGAATGGAATGGAATTGGAATGGGATGGAAGTGGGATGGGATGGGATGGAATGGAATGGAATGGAATGGAATGGAATGGAATGGAATGGAATGGAATGGAATGGAATGGAATGGCATGGAATGGAATGGCATAGAATAGGAATGGAATGGAATGTTATGGCATGATATGAAATGGAATGGAATTTTATGGCATGATATGAAATGGAATGGAATGGAATGGAATGGAATGGAATGGAATGGAATGGAATGGCATGGAATGGAATGGAATGGAATGGAATGGAATGGAATGGAATGGAATGGAACAGCATGGAATGGAACGGCACGGAATGGAAAGGAATGGAATGGAATGGAATGGAATGGAATGGAATGGAATGGAATGGAATGGAAGGGAATGGAATGGAATGAGATGGAATGGTATAGAATAGGAATGGAATGGAATGGAATGGAATGGAATGGAATGGAATGGAATGGAATGGCATGGAATGGAATGGAATGGCATAGAATGGAATTGAATGGAATGGAATGGATTGGAATGGAATGGAATGGAATGGAATGGAATGGGATGGAATGGAATGGAATGGAATGGAATGGAATGGAATGGAATGGAATGGAATGGAAGGGAATGGAGAGGCACTGAATGGAATAGCATGAAATGGCATGAAATGGAATGGAACGGAATGGAGATGGAACGGGATGGAATTGCATGGAATAGGTGTGGAATGGAATGGAATGGAATGGAATGGAATGGAATGGAATGGAATGGAATGGAATGGAATGGAATGGAATGGAAGAGAATGGAAGGGAATGCAATGGAATGGCATTGAATGGATAGGAATGGGATGGAATGGGATGGAAGTGGGAATGGATGGGACGGGATGGGATGGGATTGGATTTAATGGAATGGAATGGAATGGACTGGAATGGAATGGAATGGAATTGAATGGAATGGAATGGCATGGGATGGAAAAGAAATGGGATGGAAAGGGATGGAAATGAAATGGGATTGAATGGGATGGAAATGGGATGGGATGGGATGGGATGGGATGGGATGGGATGCGATGGGATGGGATGGAATGGAATGGAATGGAATGGAATGGAATGGAATGGAATGGAATGGAATGGAATGGGATGGAAGTGGGAATGGATGGGACGGGATGGGATGGGATTGGATTTAATGGAATGGAATGGAATGGACTGGAATGGAATGGAATTGAATGGAATGGAATGGCATGGGATGGAAAAGAAATGGGATGGAAAGGGATGGAAATGAAATGGGATTGAATGGGATGGAAATGGGATGGGATGGGATGGGATGGGATGGGATGGGATGGAATGGAATGGAATGGCATGGAATGGAATGGAATGGAATGGAATGGAATGGAATGGAATGGAATGGAATGGAATGGAATGGAATGGAATGGAAAGGCATGGAAGGGCATGGCATGGAATGAAATGGAGTGGAATGGAATGGAACGGAACGGAATGGAATGGAATGGAATGGCACGGTATTGCATACAATAGGAATGGAATGGAATGGAATAGAATGGAATGGAATGGGATGGAAAACCATAGAATACGAATGGAATGGAAGGGAAAGGAACGGAACGGAACAGAGTGGAACGGAATGGAATGGAATGGAATGGAATGGAATGGAATGGAATGGAATGGAATGGAATGGAATGGAATCAAAATGGAATAAGAAGAAATTGTATGGAAATGGAATGGGATGTAATGGAATGGAATGGAATGGAATGGAATGGAATGGAATGGAATGGAATGGAATGGAATGGCATGGAACAGAATGGCATGGAAAGGAATGGCACGGTATTGCATTCTATAGGAATGGAATGGAATGGAATGGAATGGAATGGAATGGAATGGAATGGGATGGAATGGAATGGAATGGAATGGAATGGAATGGAATGGAATGGAATGGAATGGAAAGGAGTGGAGCGGCATGGTATGGATTGGCACTAAAGGGAATTCAGTGTAATGCTATGGAATGGGAAAGAGTGGGACAAAATGGATTGGAAAGGAATGGCATGAAATTGCATGGAAAGGAATGGAATTAATGGAATGGAACGGAATAGAATGGAACGGAATGGAATGCAATATATTTGAATAGGATGGAATGGAATGGAATGGAATGGAATAGGACGGAGTGGAATGTGATTAAATGTGATGGAATTGCCTGCCACGGAATGGAATGGAATGGAATGGAATGGAATGGAACGGAACGGAATGGAATGGAATGGAAGGGAATGGAATGGAATGGAATGGAATGGACAGGAATGAAATGGAATGGAATGTCATGGAATGCCATGGCATTGCATGGCATGGAACAGAATGGCATGGAAAGGAATGGCACAGTATTGCATACAATAGGAATGGAATGGAATGGAATGGAATGGAATAGAATGGAATGGAATGGGATGGAAAACCATAGAATACGAATGGAATGGAAGGGAACGGAACGGAACGGAACGGAACGGAGAGGAATGGAATGGAATGGAATGGAATGGAATGGAATGGAATGGAATGGAATGGAATGGAATGGAATGGAATGGAATGGAATGGAATGGAATGTCATGGCATTGCATGGCATGGAACAGAATGGCATGGAAAGGAATGGCACGGTATTGCATACAATAGGAATGGAATGGAATGGAATGGAATGGAATGGAATGGAATGGAATGGAATGGAATGGAAAGGAGTGGAGCGGCATGGTATGGATTGGCACTAAAGGGAATTCAGTGTAATGCTATGGAATGGGAAAGAGTGGGACAAAATGGATTGGAAAGGAATGGCATGAAATTGCATGGAAAGGAATGGAATTAATGGAATGGAACGGAATAGAATGGAACGGAATGGAATGCAATACATTTGAATAGGATGGAATGGAATAGAATGGGATGGAATAGGACGGAATGGAATGTGATTAAATGTGATGGAATTGCCTGCCACGGAATGGAATGAAATGGAATGGAATGGAATGGAACGGAACGGAACGGAACGGAACGGAACGGAATGGAATGGAATGGAATGGAATGGAATGGAATGGAATGGAATGGAAAGAAAAGGGGATGGAATGGGATGGGAATGGAATGGAATGGACTTGAATGGAATGCATTAGAATTCAATGATATGGAATGGAATGGAATGGATTGGAATGGCATTTAATGGCATGCAATGGAGTAGGATCGGAATGGAATGGAAGGCTAGGCAATGTATAGAATAGAATGGAGTGGAATGGAATGGAATGGAATGGAATGGCATGGAATGGAATGGAATGGAATGGAATGGAATGGAATGGAATGGAATGGAATGGAATGAAACGGAAAGGCACTGAAAGAACTGGCATGGAATGGAATGGAAAAGAATGGAAATTGAACGGGATGGAATTGCATAGAATAGGTATGGAATGGAATGGAATGGAATGGAATGGAATGGAATGGAATGGAATGGAATGGAATGGAGCGAGGTGGAATGGAAATGAAATGGGATGGAGTGGGGTGGAAATTGGGATGGGATGTGTTCTGATGGGATGGGATGGGATGCGATGGGATGGAATGCAATGGAAAGGAATGGAATGGAAGGGAATGGAATGGAATGGAATGGAATGGAACGGCTTGGAATGGAAAGGCATGGAATGTAACGGAACGGAACAGAAAGGAATGAAATGGAATGCTATGGCATGGAATGGAATGGAATGGAATGGAATGGAATGGAATAAGATGGAATGGAAGAAATGGGATGGAAATGGAATGGAATGGCATGGCATGGAATGGAATGCAATGGAATGGAATGGAATGGAATGGAATGGAATGGAATGGAATGGAATGGAATGGAATGGAATGGAGTGGCATGGTATGGAATGGTACTAAAGGGAATTCAATGGAATGCTATGGAACGGGAAACAGTGGGATAGAATGGATTGGAAAGGAATGGCATGAAATTGCATGGAATAGAATGGGATCAAAATGGAATAAGATGAAATGGGATGGAAATGGAATGGGATGTAATGGAATGGAATTGAAAGGAACGGAATGGAATGGAATGCAATGCAATGGAATGGAACGGAAAGGAACGGAATGGAATGGAATGGAATGGAAGGGAATGGAATGGAATGGAATGGAATGGAATGGACAGGAATGGAATGGAATGGAATGTCATGGAATGTCATGGCATTGCATGGCATGGAACAGAATGGCATGGAAAGGAATGGCACGGTATTGCATACAATAGGAATGGAATGGAATGGAATAGAATGGAATGGAATGGGATGGAAAACCATAGAATACGAATGGAATGGAAGGGAAAGGAACGGAACGGAACAGAGTGGAACGGAATGGAATGGAATGGAATGGAATGGAATGGAATGGAATGGAATGGAATGGAATCAAAATGGAATAAGAAGAAATTGTATGGAAATGGAATGGGATGTAATGGAATGGAATGGAATGGAATGGAATGGAATGGAATGGAATGGAATGGAATGGAATGGAATGGAATGGAATGGCATGGAACAGAATGGCATGGAAAGGAATGGCACGGTATTGCATTCTATAGGAATGGAATGGAATGGAATGGAATGGAATGGGATGGAATGGAATGGAATGGAATGGAATGGAATGGAATGGAATGGAATGGAATGGAATGGAATGGAAAGGAGTGGAGCGGCATGGTATGGATTGGCACTAAAGGGAATTCAGTGTAATGCTATGGAATGGGAAAGAGTGGGACAAAATGGATTGGAAAGGAATGGCATGAAATTGCATGGAAAGGAATGGAATTAATGGAATGGAACGGAATAGAATGGAACGGAATGGAATGCAATATATTTGAATAGGATGGAATGGAATGGAATGGAATGGAATAGGACGGAGTGGAATGTGATTAAATGTGATGGAATTGCCTGCCACGGAATGGAATGGAATGGAATGGAATGGAATGGAACGGAACGGAATGGAATGGAATGGAAGGGAATGGAATGGAATGGAATGGAATGGACAGGAATGAAATGGAATGGAATGTCATGGAATGTCATGGCATTGCATGGCATGGAACAGAATGGCATGGAAAGGAATGGCACAGTATTGCATACAATAGGAATGGAATGGAATGGAATGGAATGGAATGGAATGGAATGGAATGGAATGGAATAGAATGGAATGGAATGGGATGGAAAACCATAGAATACGAATGGAATGGAAGGGAACGGAACGGAACGGAACGGAACGGAGAGGAATGGAATGGAATGGAATGGAATGGAATGGAATGGAATGGAATGGAATGGAATGGAATGGAATGGAATGGAATGGAATGGAATGTCATGGCATTGCATGGCATGGAACAGAACGGCATGGAAAGGAATGGCACGGTATTGCATACAATAGGAATGGAATGGAATGGAATGGAATGGAATGGAATGGAATGGAATGGAATGGAATGGAATGGAAAGGAGTGGAGCGGCATGGTATGGATTGGCACTAAAGGGAATTCAGTGTAATGCTATGGAATGGGAAAGAGTGGGACAAAATGGATTGGAAAGGAATGGCATGAAATTGCATGGAAAGGAATGGAATTAATGGAATGGAACGGAATAGAATGGAACGGAATGGAATGCAATATATTTGAATAGGAAGGAATGGAATGGAATGGGATGGAATAGGACGGAATGGAATGTGATTAAATGTGATGGAATTGCCTGCCACGGAATGGAATGAAATGGAATGGAATGGAATGGAACGGAACGGAACGGAACGGAACGGAACGGAATGGAATGGAATGGAATGGAATGGAATGGAATGGAATGGAATGGAAAGAAAAGGGGATGGAATGGGATGGGAATGGAATGGAATGGACTTGAATGGAATGCATTAGAATTCAATGATATGGAATGGAATGGAATGGATTGGAATGGCATTTAATGGCATGCAATGGAGTAGGATCGGAATGGAATGGAAGGCTAGGCAATGTATAGAATAGAATGGAGTGGAATGGAATGGAATGGCATGGAATGGAATGGAATGGAATGGAATGGAATGGAATGGAATGGAATGGAATGGAATGGAATGGAATGGAATGGAATGGAATGGAATGAAACGGAAAGGCACTGAAAGAACTGGCATGGAATGGAATGGAAAAGAATGGAAATTGAACGGGATGGAATTGCATAGAATAGGTATGGAATGGAATGGAATGGAATGGAATGGAATGGAATGGAATGGAATGGAATGGAATGGAATGGAATGGAATGGAATGGAATGGAATGGAGCGAGGTGGAATGGAAATGAAATGGGATGGAGTGGGGTGGAAATTGGGATGGGATGTGTTCTGATGGGATGGGATGGGATGCGATGGGATGGAATGCAATGGAAAGGAATGGAATGGAAGGGAATGGAATGGAATGGAATGGAATGGAATGGAATGGAATGGAACGGCTTAGAATGGAAAGGCATGGAATGTAACGGAACGGAACAGAAAGGAATGAAATGGAATGCTATGGCATGGAATGGAATGGAATGGAATGGAATGGAATGGAATGGAATGGAATGGAATGGAATAAGATGGAATGGAAGAAATGGGATGGAAATGGAATGGAATGGCATGGCATGGAATGGAATGCAATGGAATGGAATGGAATGGAATGGAATGGAATGGAATGGAATGGAATGGAGTGGCATGGTATGGAATGGTACTAAAGGGAATTCAATGGAATGCTATGGAACGGGAAACAGTGGGATAGAATGGATTGGAAAGGAATGGCATGAAATTGCATGGAATAGAATGGGATCAAAATGGAATAAGATGAAATGGGATGGAAATGGAATGGGATGTAATGGAATGGAATTGAAAGGAACGGAATGGAATGGAATGCAATGCAATGGAATGGAACGGAAAGGAACGGAATGGAATGGAATGGAATGGAAGGGAATGGAATGGAATGGAATGGAATGGAATGGACAGGAATGGAATGGAATGGAATGTCATGGAATGTCATGGCATTGCATGGCATGGAACAGAATGGCATGGAAAGGAATGGCACGGTATTGCATACAATAGGAATGGAATGGAATGGAATAGAATGGAATGGAATGGGATGGAAAACCATAGAATACGAATGGAATGGAAGGGAAAGGAACGGAACGGAACAGAGTGGAACGGAATGGAATGGAATGGAATGGAATGGAATGGAATGGAATGGAATGGAATGGAATGGAATGGAATCAAAATGGAATAAGAAGAAATTGTATGGAAATGGAATGGGATGTAATGGAATGGAATGGAATGGAATGGAATGGAATGGAATGGAATGGAATGGAATGGAATGGAATGGAATGGAATGGAATGGCATGGAACAGAATGGCATGGAAAGGAATGGCACGGTATTGCATTCTATAGGAATGGAATGGAATGGAATGGAATGGAATGGAATGGAATGGAATGGGATGGAATGGAATGGAATGGAATGGAATGGAATGGAATGGAATGGAATGGAATGGAATGGAAAGGAGTGG
Source organism: Acanthiza pusilla (assembly GCA_036630365.1). Lineage (NCBI taxonomy): Eukaryota > Metazoa > Chordata > Aves > Passeriformes > Acanthizidae > Acanthiza > Acanthiza pusilla. The sequence continues at coordinate 210,933 of JAXCHO010000066.1, forward strand.
AGCGGCATGGTATGGATTGGCACTAAAGGGAATTCAGTGTAATGCTATGGAATGGGAAAGAGTGGGACAAAATGGATTGGAAAGGAATGGCATGAAATTGCATGGAAAGGAATGGAATTAATGGAATGGAACGGAATAGAATGGAACGGAATGGAATGCAATATATTTGAATAGGATGGAATGGAATGGAATGGAATGGAATAGGACGGAGTGGAATGTGATTAAATGTGATGGAATTGCCTGCCACGGAATGGAATGGAATGGAATGGAATGGAATGGAACGGAACGGAATGGAATGGAATGGAAGGGAATGGAATGGAATGGAATGGAATGGACAGGAATGAAATGGAATGGAATGTCATGGAATGTCATGGCATTGCATGGCATGGAACAGAATGGCATGGAAAGGAATGGCACAGTATTGCATACAATAGGAATGGAATGGAATGGAATGGAATGGAATGGAATGGAATGGAATAGAATGGAATGGAATGGGATGGAAAACCATAGAATACGAATGGAATGGAAGGGAACGGAACGGAACGGAACGGAACGGAACGGAGAGGAATGGAATGGAATGGAATGGAATGGAATGGAATGGAATGGAACGGAACGGAATGGAATGGAATGGAATGGAATGGAATGTCATGGCATTGCATGGCATGGAACAGAATGGCATGGAAAGGAATGGCACGGTATTGCATACAATAGGAATGGAATGGAATGGAATGGAATGGAATGGAATGGAATGGAATGGAATGGAATGGAATGGAAAGGAGTGGAGCGGCATGGTATGGATTGGCACTAAAGGGAATTCAGTGTAATGCTATGGAATGGGAAAGAGTGGGACAAAATGGATTGGAAAGGAATGGCATGAAATTGCATGGAAAGGAATGGAATTAATGGAATGGAACGGAATAGAATGGAACGGAATGGAATGCAATATATTTGAATAGGATGGAACGGAATGGAATGGAATGGAATAGGACGGAATGGAATGTGATTAAATGTGATGGAATTGCCTGCCACGGAATGGAATGAAATGGAATGGAATGGAATGGAACGGAACGGAACGGAACGGAACGGAACGGAATGGAATGGAATGGAATGGAATGGAATGGAATGGAATGGAATGGAAAGAAAAGGGGATGGAATGGGATGGGAATGGAATGGAATGGACTTGAATGGAATGCATTAGAATTCAATGATATGGAATGGAATGGAATGGATTGGAATGGCATTTAATGGCATGCAATGGAGTAGGATCGGAATGGAATGGAAGGCTAGGCAATGTATAGAATAGAATGGAGTGGAATGGAATGGAATGGAATGGAATGGCATGGAATGGAATGGAATGGAATGGAATGGAATGGAATGGAATGGAATGGAATGGAATGGAATGAAACGGAAAGGCACTGAAAGAACTGGCATGGAATGGAATGGAAAAGAATGGAAATTGAACGGGATGGAATTGCATAGAATAGGTATGGAATGGAATGGAATGGAATGGAATGGCATGGCATGGAATGGAATGCAATGGAATGGAATGGAATGGAATGGAATGGAATGGCATGGAATGGAATGGAATGGAATGGAATGGAATGGAATGGAATGGAATGGAATGGAATGGAATTGGAATGGGATGGGATGGAATAGAACCGGAATGGAATGGAATGGAATGGAATGGAATGGAATGGAATGGAATGGAAGGGAATGGAATTGAATGGAATGGAATGGAATGGAATGGAATGGACTGGAATGGAATGGAATGGAATGGAATGGCGTGGAATGGAATGGAATTGGAATGGGATGGAAGTGGGATGGGATGGGATGGGATGGAATGGAATGGAATGGAATGGAATGGAATGGAATGGAATGGAATGGAATGGAATGGAATGGCATGGAATGGAATGGCATAGAATAGGAATGGAATGGAATGTTATGGCATGATATGAAATGGAATGGAATTTTATGGCATGATATGAAATGGAATGGAATGGAATGGAATGGAATGGAATGGAATGGCATGGAATGGAATGGAATGGAATGGAATGGAATGGAATGGAATGGAATGGAATGGAATGGAACAGCATGGAATGGAACGGCATGGAATGGAAAGGAATGGAATGGAATGGAATGGAATGGAATGGAATGGAATGGAATGGAATGGAATGGAATGGAATGGAAGGGAATGGAATGGAATGAGATGGAATGGTATAGAATAGGAATGGAATGGAATGGAATGGAATGGAATGGAATGGAATGGAATGGAATGGAATGGCATGGCATGGAATGGAATGGCATAGAATGGAATTGAATGGAATGGAATGGATTGGAATGGAATGGAATGGAATGGAATGGGATGGAATGGAATGGAATGGAATGGAATGGAATGGAATGGAATGGAAGGGAATGGAGAGGCACTGAATGGAATAGCATGAAATGGCATGAAATGGAATGGAACGGAATGGAGATGGAACGGGATGGAATTGCATGGAATAGGTGTGGAATGGAATGGAATGGAATGGAATGGAATGGAATGGAATGGAATGGAATGGAATGGAATGGAATGGAATGGAAGAGAATGGAAGGGAATGCAATGGAATGGCATTGAATGGATAGGAATGGGATGGAATGGGATGGAAGTGGGAATGGATGGGACGGGATGGGATGGGATTGGATTTAATGGAATGGAATGGAATGGACTGGAATGGAATGGAATGGAATTGAATGGAATGGAATGGAATGGCATGGGATGGAAAAGAAATGGGATGGAAAGGGATGGAAATGAAATGGGATTGAATGGGATGGAAATGGGATGGGATGGAATGGGATGGGATGCGATGGGATGGGATGGAATGGAATGGAATGGAATGGAATGGAATGGAATGGAATGGCATGGAATGGAATGGAATGGAATTGGAATGGGATGGGATGGAATAGAACAGGAATGGAATGGAATGGAATGGAATGGAATGGAATGGAATGGAATGGAATGGAATGGAATGGAAATGGAGTGGGATGGAATTGCATAGAATAAGAATGGAATGGAATGGAATGGAATGGAATGGAATGGAATGGAATGGAATGGAATGGAATGGAATGGAATGGAACGGCATGGAATGGAATGGAATGGGATGGAATGGCATGGGATGGGATGGGATGGGATGGGATGGGATGGGATGGGATGGGATGGGATGGGATGGGATGGGATGGGATGGAATGGAATGGAATGGAACGGAAAGGCACTGAAAGAAATGGCATGGAATGGCATGAAATGGAATGGAATGGAATGGAATGGAATGGAATGGAATGGAATGGAATGGAATGGAACGGAATGGAAATGGAGTGGGATGGAATTGCATAGAATAAGAATGGAATGGAATGGAATGGAATGGAATGGAATGGAATGGAATGGAATGGAATGGAATGGAATGGAATGGAATGGAACGGCATGGAATGGAATGGAATGGGATGGAATGGCATGGGATTGGATGGGATGGGATGGTATGGGATGGAATGGAATGGAATGGAATGGAATGGAATGGAATGGAATGGAATGGAATGGAACGTCACGGACTGGAAAGGCATGGCATGGAATGGAATGGAATGGAATGGAATTGCATAGAATAGGAATGAAATGGAATGCGATGGAAATGGAATGGGATGGAATGGCATGGCATGGAATGGAATGGAATGGAATGGAATGGAATGGAATGGAATGGAATGGAATGGAATGGAATGGAATGGTATGGAATGGAATGGAACGGAAAGGCACTGAAAGAAATGGCATGGAATGGCATGAAATGGAATGGAATGGAATGGAATGGAATGGAACGGAATGGAAATGGAGTGGGATGGAATTGCATAGAATAAGAATGGAATGGAATGGAATGGAATGGAATGGAATGGAATGGAATGGAATGGAATGGAATGGAACGGCATGGAATGGAATGGAATGGGATGGAATGGCATGGGATGGAATGGGATGGAATGGCATGGAATGGAATGGCATGGAATGAAATGGAAAGGCACTGAAAGGAATGGCAGTGAATTGCATGGAATGGAATGGAATGGAATGGAATGGAACGGAACGGAAATGGAACGGGATGGAATTGCATAGAATAGGAATGGAATGGAATGGAATGGAATGGAATGGAATGGAATGGAATGGAAATGAAACGGGATGGAGTGGAGTGGAAATGGGATGGGATGTGTTGTGATGGGATGGGATGGGACGGGGTGGAATGGAATGGAATGGAATGGAATGGAATGGAATGGAATGGAATGGAATGGAATGGAATGGAATGGAAGGGAATGGAATGGAATGGAATGGGATGGAATGGAACGTAATGGAATGGCATGGAATGAGATGGAATGGAATGAAATAGAACGGAACGGAATGGAACGGAATGGAATGGCATGGAATGGAATGGAATGGAATGGAATGGAATGCGATGGAATGGGATGAAATGGCATGGAATGGAATGGAATGGAATGGAATGGAATGGAATGGAATGAAATGGAAAGGGACAGAAAGGAATGGCATTGAATGGCATGGAATGGAATGGAATGGAATGGAATGGAATGGAATGGAATGGAATGGAATGGAATGGAATGGAATGGAATGGAATGGAATGGAATGGAAGGGAATGGAAATGGAAAGGAATGGAATGGAATGGAATGGAATGGAATGTGATTGTATGGCATGGAATGGAAATAAAATGGGACGGAATTGGATGGAAATGGGATGGGATGGGATGGGACGGGATGGGATGGGATGGGATGGGATGGGATGGGATGGGACGGGACGGGACGGGACGGGACGGGATGGGATGGGATGGAAAGTAATGGCGCGACATGGAAGGGCATGGCATGCAATTCAATGGATTCAAATGGAATAGAATGGAATGGGATAGAATAGGAATAGAATGGCATGGTATGGAATGGAATGGAATGGAATGGAATGGAATGGGATGGAATGGAATGGAATGGAATGGAATGGAATGGAATGGAATGGCATGGAATGGAATGTCATGGCATTGCATGGCATGGAACAGAATGGCATGGAAAGGAATGGCACGGTATTGCATACAATAGGAATGGAATGGAATGGAATGGAATGGAATGGAATGGAATGGAATGGAATGGAATGGAATGGAATGGAATGGAAAGGAGTGGAGCGGCATGGTATGGATTGGCACTAAAGGGAATTCAGTGTAATGCTATGGAATGGGAAAGAGTGGGACAAAATGGATTGGAAAGGAATGGCATGAAATTGCATGGAAAGGAATGGAATTAATGGAATGGAACGGAATAGAATGGAACGGAATGGAATGCAATATATTTGAATAGGATGGAATGGAATGGAATGGGATGGAATAGGACGGAATGGAATGTGATTAAATGTGATGGAATTGCCTGCCACGGAATGGAATGAAATGGAATGGAATGGAATGGAACGGAACGGAACGGAACGGAACGGAACGGAATGGAATGGAATGGAATGGAATGGAATGGAATGGAATGGAAAGAAAAGGGGATGGAATGGGATGGGAATGGAATGGAATGGACTTGAATGGAATGCATTAGAATTCAATGATATGGAATGGAATGGAATGGATTGGAATGGCATTTAATGGCATGCAATGGAGTAGGATCGGAATGGAATGGAAGGCTAGGCAATGTATAGAATAGAATGGAATGGAATGGAATGGAATGGCATGGAATGGAATGGAATGGAATGGAATGGAATGGAATGGAATGGAATGGAATGGAATGAAACGGAAAGGCACTGAAAGAACTGGCATGGAATGGAATGGAAAAGAATGGAAATTGAACGGGATGGAATTGCATAGAATAGGTATGGAATGGAATGGAATGGAATGGAATGGAATGGAATGGAATGGAATGGAATGGAATGGAATGGAATGGAGCGAGGTGGAATGGAAATGAAATGGGATGGAGTGGGGTGGAAATTGGGATGGGATGTGTTCTGATGGGATGGGATGGGATGCGATGGGATGGAATGCAATGGAAAAGAATGGAATGGAAGGGAATGGAATGGAATGGAATGGAATGGAACGGCTTGGAATGGAAAGGCATGGAATGTAACGGAACGGAACAGAAAGGAATGAAATGGAATGCTATGGCATGGAATGGAATGGAATGGAATGGAATGGAATAAGATGGAATGGAAGAAATGGGATGGAAATGGAATGGAATGGCATGGCATGGAATGGAATGCAATGGAATGGAATGGAATGGAATGGAATGGAATGGAATGGAATGGAATGGAATGGAGTGGCATGGTATGGAATGGTACTAAAGGGAATTCAATGGAATGCTATGGAACGGGAAACAGTGGGATAGAATGGATTGGAAAGGAATGGCATGAAATTGCATGGAATAGAATGGGATCAAAATGGAATAAGATGAAATGGGATGGAAATGGAATGGGATGTAATGGAATGGAATTGAAAGGAACGGAATGGAATGGAATGCAATGCAATGGAATGGAACGGAAAGGAACGGAATGGAATGGAATGGAATGGAAGGGAATGGAATGGAATGGAATGGAATGGACAGGAATGGAATGGAATGGAATGTCATGGAATGTCATGGCATTGCATGGCATGGAACAGAATGGCATGGAAAGGAATGGCACGGTATTGCATACAATAGGAATGGAATGGAATGGAATAGAATGGAATGGAATGGGATGGAAAACCATAGAATACGAATGGAATGGAAGGGAAAGGAACGGAACGGAACAGAGTGGAACGGAATGGAATGGAATGGAATGGAATGGAATGGAATGGAATGGAATGGAATGGAATGGAATCAAAATGGAATAAGAAGAAATTGTATGGAAATGGAATGGGATGTAATGGAATGGAATGGAATGGAATGGAATGGAATGGAATGGAATGGAATGGAATGGCATGGAACAGAATGGCATGGAAAGGAATGGCACGGTATTGCATACAATAGGAATGGAATGGAATGGAATGGAATGGAATGGAATGGAATGGAATGGAATGGAATGGAATGGAATGGAATGGAATGGAATGGAAAGGAGTGGAGCGGCATGGTATGGATTGGCACTAAAGGGAATTCAGTGTAATGCTATGGAATGGGAAAGAGTGGGACAAAATGGATTGGAAAGGAATGGCATGAAATTGCATGGAAAGGAATGGAATTAATGGAATGGAACGGAATAGAATGGAACGGAATGGAATGCAATATATTTGAATAGGATGGAATGGAATGGAATGGGATGGAATAGGACGGAATGGAATGTGATTAAATGTGATGGAATTGCCTGCCACGGAATGGAATGAAATGGAATGGAATGGAATGGAACGGAACGGAACGGAACGGAACGGAACGGAACGGAATGGAATGGAATGGAATGGAATGGAATGGAATGGAATGGAAAGAAAAGGGGATGGAATGGGATGGGAATGGAATGGAATGGACTTGAATGGAATGCATTAGAATTCAATGATATGGAATGGAATGGAATGGATTGGAATGGCATTTAATGGCATGCAATGGAGTAGGATCGGAATGGAATGGAAGGCTAGGCAATGTATAGAATAGAATGGAGTGGAATGGAATGGAATGGAATGGAATGGCATGGAATGGAATGGAATGGAATGGAATGGAATGGAATGGAATGGAATGGAATGGAATGGAATGAAACGGAAAGGCACTGAAAGAACTGGCATGGAATGGAATGGAAAAGAATGGAAATTGAACGGGATGGAATTGCATAGAATAGGTATGGAATGGAATGGAATGGAATGGAATGGAATGGAATGGAATGGAATGGAAAGGAATGGAATGGAATGGAATGGAATGGAATGGAGCGAGGTGGAATGGAAATGAAATGGGATGGAGTGGGGTGGAAATTGGGATGGGATGTGTTCTGATGGGATGGGATGGGATGCGATGGGATGGAATGCAATGGAAAGGAATGGAATGGAAGGGAATGGAATGGAATGGAATGGAATGGAACGGCTTGGAATGGAAAGGCATGGAATGTAACGGAACGGAACAGAAAGGAATGAAATGGAATGCTATGGCATGGAATGGAATGGAATGGACTGGAATGGAATGGAATGGAATTGAATGGAATGGAATGGAATGGCATGGGATGGAAAAGAAATGGGATGGAAAGGGATGGAAATGAAATGGGATTGAATGGGATGGAAATGGGATGGGATGGGATGGGATGGGATGCGATGGGATGGGATGGAATGGAATGGAATGGAATGGAATGGAATGGAATGGAATGGAATGGCATGGAATGGAATGGAATGGAATTGGAATGGGATGGGATGGAATAGAACAGGAATGGAATGGAATGGAATGGAATGGAATGGAATGGAATGGAATGGAATGGAATGGAATGGAAATGGAGTGGGATGGAATTGCATAGAATAAGAATGGAATGGAATGGAATGGAATGGAATGGAATGGAATGGAATGGAATGGAATGGAATGGAATGGAATGGAATGGAATGGAACGGCATGGAATGGAATGGAATGGGATGGAATGGCATGGGATGGGATGGGATGGGATGGGATGGGATGGGATGGGATGGGATGGGATGGGATGGAATGGAATGGAATGGAACGGAAAGGCACTGAAAGAAATGGCATGGAATGGCATGAAATGGAATGGAATGGAATGGAATGGAATGGAATGGAATGGAATGGAATGGAATGGAACGGAATGGAAATGGAGTGGGATGGAATTGCATAGAATAAGAATGGAATGGAATGGAATGGAATGGAATGGAATGGAATGGAATGGAATGGAATGGAATGGAACGGAATGGAACGGCATGGAATGGGATGGAATGGCATGGGATGGGATGGGATGGGATGGTATGGGATGGAATGGAATGGAATGGAATGGAATGGAATGGAATGGAATGGAATGGAATGGAATGGAACGTCACGGACTGGAAAGGCATGGCATGGAATGGAATGGAATGGAATGGAATTGCATAGAATAGGAATGAAATGGAATGCGATGGAAATGGAATGGGATGGAATGGCATGGCATGGAATGGAATGGAATGGAATGGAATGGAATGGAATGGAATGGAATGGAATGGAATGGAATGGTATGGAATGGAATGGAACGGAAAGGCACTGAAAGAAATGGCATGGAATGGCATGAAATGGAATGGAATGGAATGGAATGGAATGGAACGGAATGGAAATGGAGTGGGATGGAATTGCATAGAATAAGAATGGAATGGAATGGAATGGAATGGAATGGAATGGAATGGAATGGAATGGAATGGAATGGAATGGAACGGCATGGAATGGAATGGAATGGGATGGAATGGCATGGGATGGAATGGGATGGAATGGCATGGAATGGAATGGCATGGAATGAAATGGAAAGGCACTGAAAGGAATGGCAGTGAATTGCATGGAATGGAATGGAATGGAATGGAATGGAACGGAACGGAAATGGAACGGGATGGAATTGCATAGAATAGGAATGGAATGGAATGGAATGGAATGGAATGGAATGGAATGGAATGGAATGGAATGGAAATGAAACGGGATGGAGTGGAGTGGAAATGGGATGGGATGTGTTGTGATGGGATGGGATGGGACGGGGTGGAATGGAATGGAATGGAATGGAATGGAATGGAATGGAATGGAATGGAATGGAATGGAAGGGAATGGAATGGAATGGAATGGGATGGAATGGAACGTAATGGAATGGCATGGAATGAGATGGAATGGAATGAAATAGAACGGAACGGAATGGAAAGGAATGGAATGGCATGGAATGGAATGGAATGGAATGGAATGGAATGCGATGGAATGGGATGAAATGGCATGGAATGGAATGGAATGGAATGGAATGGAATGGAATGAAATGGAAAGGGACAGAAAGGAATGGCATTGAATGGCATGGAATGGAATGGAATGGAATGGAATGGAATGGAATGGAATGGAATGGAATGGAATGGAATGGAAGGGAATGGAAATGGAAAGGAATGGAATGGAATGGAATGGAATGGAATGTGATTGTATGGCATGGAATGGAAATAAAATGGGACGGAATTGGATGGAAATGGGATGGGATGGGATGGGACGGGATGGGATGGGATGGGATGGGATGGGATGGGATGGGACGGGACGGGACGGGACGGGACGGGATGGGATGGGATGGAAAGTAATGGCGCGACATGGAAGGGCATGGCATGCAATTCAATGGATTGAAATGGAATAGAATGGAATGGGATAGAATAGGAATAGAATGGCATGGTATGGAATGGAATGGAATGGAATGGAATGGAATGGGATGGAATGGAATGGAATGGAATGGAATGGAATGGAATGGCATGGAATGGAATGTCATGGCATTGCATGGCATGGAACAGAATGGCATGGAAAGGAATGGCACGGTATTGCATACAATAGGAATGGAATGGAATGGAATGGAATGGAATGGAATGGAATGGAATGGAATGGAATGGAATGGAATGGAATGGAATGGAATGGAAAGGAGTGGAGCGGCATGGTATGGATTGGCACTAAAGGGAATTTAGTGTAATGCTATGGAATGGGAAAGAGTGGGACAAAATGGATTGGAAAGGAATGGCATGAAATTGCATGGAAAGGAATGGAATTAATGGAATGGAACGGAATAGAATGGAACGGAATGGAATGCAATATATTTGAATAGGATGGAATGGAATGGAATGGGATGGAATAGGACGGAATGGAATGTGATTAAATGTGATGGAATTGCCTGCCACGGAATGGAATGAAATGGAATGGAATGGAATGGAACGGAACGGAACGGAACGGAACGGAACGGAATGGAATGGAATGGAATGGAATGGAATGGAATGGAATGGAAAGAAAAGGGGATGGAATGGGATGGGAATGGAATGGAATGGACTTGAATGGAATGCATTAGAATTCAATGATATGGAATGGAATGGAATGGATTGGAATGGCATTTAATGGCATGCAATGGAGTAGGATCGGAATGGAATGGAAGGCTAGGCAATGTATAGAATAGAATGGAATGGAATGGAATGGAATGGCATGGAATGGAATGGAATGGAATGGAATGGAATGGAATGGAATGGAATGGAATGGAATGGAATGGAATGAAACGGAAAGGCACTGAAAGAACTGGCATGGAATGGAATGGAAAAGAATGGAAATTGAACGGGATGGAATTGCATAGAATAGGTATGGAATGGAATGGAATGGAATGGAATGGAATGGAATGGAATGGAATGGAATGGAATGGAATGGAATGGAGCGAGGTGGAATGGAAATGAAATGGGATGGAGTGGGGTGGAAATTGGGATGGGATGTGTTCTGATGGGATGGGATGGGATGCGATGGGATGGAATGCAATGGAAAGGAATGGAATGGAAGGGAATGGAATGGAATGGAATGGAATGGAACGGCTTGGAATGGAAAGGCATGGAATGTAACGGAACGGAACAGAAAGGAATGAAATGGAATGCTATGGCATGGAATGGAATGGAATGGAATGGAATGGAATGGAATAAGATGGAATGGAAGAAATGGGATGGAAATGGAATGGAATGGCATGGCATGGAATGGAATGCAATGGAATGGAATGGAATGGAATGGAATGGAATGGAATGGAATGGAATGGAATGGAATGGAGTGGCATGGTATGGAATGGTACTAAAGGGAATTCAATGGAATGCTATGGAACGGGAAACAGTGGGATAGAATGGATTGGAAAGGAATGGCATGAAATTGCATGGAATAGAATGGGATCAAAATGGAATAAGATGAAATGGGATGGAAATGGAATGGGATGTAATGGAATGGAATTGAAAGGAACGGAATGGAATGGAATGCAATGCAATGGAATGGAACGGAAAGGAACGGAATGGAATGGAATGGAATGGAAGGGAATGGAATGGAATGGAATGGAATGGACAGGAATGGAATGGAATGGAATGTCATGGAATGTCATGGCATTGCATGGCATGGAACAGAATGGCATGGAAAGGAATGGCACGGTATTGCATACAATAGGAATGGAATGGAAAGGAATAGAATGGAATGGAATGGGATGGAAAACCATAGAATACGAATGGAATGGAAGGGAAAGGAACGGAACGGAACAGAGTGGAACGGAATGGAATGGAATGGAATGGAATGGAATGGAATGGAATGGAATGGAATGGAATCAAAATGGAATAAGAAGAAATTGTATGGAAATGGAATGGGATGTAATGGAATGGAATGGAATGGAATGGAATGGAATGGAATGGAATGGAATGGAATGGCATGGAACAGAATGGCATGGAAAGGAATGGCACGGTATTGCATTCTATAGGAATGGAATGGAATGGAATGGAATGGAATGGGATGGAATGGAATGGAATGGAATGGAATGGAATGGAATGGAATGGAATGGAATGGAATGGAATGGAAAGGAGTGGAGCGGCATGGTATGGATTGGCACTAAAGGGAATTCAGTGTAATGCTATGGAATGGGAAAGAGTGGGACAAAATGGATTGGAAAGGAATGGCATGAAATTGCATGGAAAGGAATGGAATTAATGGAATGGAACGGAATAGAATGGAACGGAATGGAATGCAATATATTTGAATAGGATGGAATGGAATGGAATGGAATGGAATAGGACGGAGTGGAATGTGATTAAATGTGATGGAATTGCCTGCCACGGAATGGAATGGAATGGAATGGAATGGAATGGAATGGAACGGAACGGAATGGAATGGAATGGAAGGGAATGGAATGGAATGGAATGGAATGGACAGGAATGAAATGGAATGGAATGTCATGGAATGTCATGGCATTGCATGGCATGGAACAGAATGGCATGGAAAGGAATGGCACAGTATTGCATACAATAGGAATGGAATGGAATGGAATGGAATGGAATAGAATGGAATGGAATGGGATGGAAAACCATAGAATACGAATGGAATGGAAGGGAACGGAACGGAACGGAACGGAACGGAGAGGAATGGAATGGAATGGAATGGAATGGAATGGAATGGAATGGAATGGAATGGAATGGAATGGAATGTCATGGCATTGCATGGCATGGAACAGAATGGCATGGAAAGGAATGGCACGGTATTGCATACAATAGGAATGGAATGGAATGGAATGGAATGGAATGGAATGGAATGGAATGGAATGGAATGGAATGGAATGGAATGGAAAGGAGTGGAGCGGCATGGTATGGATTGGCACTAAAGGGAATTCAGTGTAATGCTATGGAATGGGAAAGAGTGGGACAAAATGGATTGGAAAGGAATGGCATGAAATTGCATGGAAAGGAATGGAATTAATGGAATGGAACGGAATAGAATGGAACGGAATGGAATGCAATATATTTGAATAGGATGGAATGGAATGGAATGGGATGGAATAGGACGGAATGGAATGTGATTAAATGTGATGGAATTGCCTGCCACGGAATGGAATGAAATGGAATGGAATGGAATGGAACGGAACGGAACGGAACGGAACGGAACGGAATGGAATGGAATGGAATGGAATGGAATGGAATGGAATGGAAAGAAAAGGGGATGGAATGGGATGGGAATGGAATGGAATGGACTTGAATGGAATGCATTAGAATTCAATGATATGGAATGGAATGGAATGGATTGGAATGGCATTTAATGGCATGCAATGGAGTAGGATCGGAATGGAATGGAAGGCTAGGCAATGTATAGAATAGAATGGAGTGGAATGGAATGGAATGGAATGGAATGGCATGGAATGGAATGGAATGGAATGGAATGGAATGGAATGGAATTGAATGGAATGGAATGGAATGGAATGGAATGGAACGGAAAGGCACGGAAAGAACTGGCATGGAATGGAATGGAAAAGAATGGAAATTGAACGGGATGGAATTGCATAGAATAGGTATGGAATGGAATGGAATGGAATGGAATGGAATGGAATGGAATGGAATGGAATGGAATGGAATGGAATGGAATGGAGCGAGGTGGAATGGAAATGAAATGGGATGGAGTGGGGTGGAAATTGGGATGGGATGTGTTCTGATGGGATGGGATGGGATGCGATGGGATGGAATGCAATGGAAAGGAATGGAATGGAAGGGAATGGAATGGAATGGAATGGAATGGAACGGCTTGGAATGGAAAGGCATGGAATGTAACGGAACGGAACAGAAAGGAATGAAATGGAATGCTATGGCATGGAATGGAATGGAATGGAATGGAATGGAATGGAATGGAATAAGATGGAATGGAAGAAATGGGATGGAAATGGAATGGAATGGCATGGCATGGAATGGAATGCAATGGAATGGAATGGAATGGAATGGAATGGAATGGCATGGAATGGAATGGAATGGAATGGAATGGAATGGAATGGAATGGAATGGAATGGAATGGAATGGAATGGAATTGGAATGGGATGGGATGGAATAGAACCGGAATGGAATGGAATGGAATGGAATGGAATGGAATGGAAGGGAATGGAATTGAATGGAATGGAATGGAATGGAATGGAATGGAATGGACTGGAATGGAATGGAATGGAATGGAATGGAATGGAATGGCGTGGAATGGAATGGAATTGGAATGGGATGGAAGTGGGATGGGATGGGATGGAATGGAATGGAATGGAATGGAATGGAATGGAATGGAATGGAATGGAATGGAATGGCATGGAATGGAATGGCATAGAATAGGAATGGAATGGAATGTTATGGCATGATATGAAATGGAATGGAATTTTATGGCATGATATGAAATGGAATGGAATGGAATGGAATGGAATGGAATGGAATGGAATGGAATGGCATGGAATGGAATGGAATGGAATGGAATGGAATGGAATGGAATGGAATGGAACAGCATGGAATGGAACGGCATGGAATGGAAAGGAATGGAATGGAATGGAATGGAATGGAATGGAATGGAATGGAATGGAAGGGAATGGAATGGAATGAGATGGAATGGTATAGAATAGGAATGGAATGGAATGGAATGGAATGGAATGGAATGGAATGGAATGGAATGGAATGGAATGGAATGGAATGGCATGGAATGGAATGGAATGGCATAGAATGGAATTGAATGGAATGGAATGGATTGGAATGGAATGGAATGGAATGGAATGGGATGGAATGGAATGGAATGGAATGGAATGGAATGGAATGGAATGGAATGGAATGGAATGGAATGGAATGGAAGGGAATGGAGAGGCACTGAATGGAATAGCATGAAATGGCATGAAATGGAATGGAACGGAATGGAGATGGAACGGGATGGAATTGCATGGAATAGGTGTGGAATGGAATGGAATGGAATGGAATGGAATGGAATGGAATGGAATGGAATGGAATGGAATGGAATGGAAGAGAATGGAAGGGAATGCAATGGAATGGCATTGAATGGATAGGAATGGGATGGAATGGGATGGAAGTGGGAATGGATGGGACGGGATGGGATGGGATTGGATTTAATGGAATGGAATGGAATGGACTGGAATGGAATGGAATGGAATTGAATGGAATGGAATGGCATGGGATGGAAAAGAAATGGGATGGAAAGGGATGGAAATGAAATGGGATTGAATGGGATGGAAATGGGATGGGATGGGATGGGATGGGATGCGATGGGATGGGATGGAATGGAATGGAATGGAATGGAATGGAATGGAATGGAATGGGATGGAAGTGGGAATGGATGGGACGGGATGGGATGGGATTGGATTTAATGGAATGGAATGGAATGGAATGGACTGGAATGGAATGGAATTGAATGGAATGGAATGGCATGGGATGGAAAAGAAATGGGATGGAAAGGGATGGAAATGAAATGGGATTGAATGGGATGGAAATGGGATGGGATGGGATGGGATGGGATGGGATGGGATGGAATGGAATGGAATGGCATGGAATGGAATGGAATGGAATGGAATGGAATGGAATGGAATGGAATGGAATGGAATGGAATGGAAAGGCATGGAAGGGCATGGCATGGAATGAAATGGAGTGGAATGGAATGGAACGGAACGGAATGGAATGGAATGGAATGGCACGGTATTGCATACAATAGGAATGGAATGGAATGGAATAGAATGGAATGGAATGGGATGGAAAACCATAGAATACGAATGGAATGGAAGGGAAAGGAACGGAACGGAACGGAGTGGAACGGAATGGAATGGAATGGAATGGAATGGAATGGAATGGAATGGAATGGAATGGAATGGAATCAAAATGGAATAAGAAGAAATTGTATGGAAATGGAATGGGATGTAATGGAATGGAATGGAATGGAATGGAATGGAATGGAATGGAATGGAATGGAATGGCATGGAACAGAATGGCATGGAAAGGAATGGCACGGTATTGCATTCTATAGGAATGGAATGGAATGGAATGGAATGGAATGGAATGGAATGGAATGGGATGGAATGGAATGGAATGGAATGGAAT
The DNA here is from genome assembly GCA_036630365.1 of Acanthiza pusilla. Taxonomy (NCBI): domain Eukaryota; kingdom Metazoa; phylum Chordata; class Aves; order Passeriformes; family Acanthizidae; genus Acanthiza; species Acanthiza pusilla. The sequence goes on from JAXCHO010000066.1 coordinate 227,435, forward strand.
GGAATGGAATGGAATGGAATGGAATGGAAAGGAGTGGAGCGGCATGGTATGGATTGGCACTAAAGGGAATTCAGTGTAATGCTATGGAATGGGAAAGAGTGGGACAAAATGGATTGGAAAGGAATGGCATGAAATTGCATGGAAAGGAATGGAATTAATGGAATGGAACGGAATAGAATGGAACGGAATGGAATGCAATATATTTGAATAGGATGGAATGGAATGGAATGGAATGGAATAGGACGGAGTGGAATGTGATTAAATGTGATGGAATTGCCTGCCACGGAATGGAATGGAATGGAATGGAATGGAATGGAACGGAACGGAATGGAATGGAATGGAAGGGAATGGAATGGAATGGAATGGAATGGACAGGAATGAAATGGAATGGAATGTCATGGAATGCCATGGCATTGCATGGCATGGAACAGAATGGCATGGAAAGGAATGGCACAGTATTGCATACAATAGGAATGGAATGGAATGGAATGGAATGGAATAGAATGGAATGGAATGGGATGGAAAACCATAGAATACGAATGGAATGGAAGGGAACGGAACGGAACGGAACGGAACGGAGAGGAATGGAATGGAATGGAATGGAATGGAATGGAATGGAATGGAATGGAATGGAATGGAATGGAATGGAATGGAATGTCATGGCATTGCATGGCATGGAACAGAACGGCATGGAAAGGAATGGCACGGTATTGCATACAATAGGAATGGAATGGAATGGAATGGAATGGAATGGAATGGAATGGAATGGAATGGAATGGAATGGAATGGAATGGAATGGAATGGAAAGGAGTGGAGCGGCATGGTATGGATTGGCACTAAAGGGAATTCAGTGTAATGCTATGGAATGGGAAAGAGTGGGACAAAATGGATTGGAAAGGAATGGCATGAAATTGCATGGAATAGAATGGGATCAAAATGGAATAAGATGAAATGGGATGGAAATGGAATGGGATGTAATGGAATGGAATTGAAAGGAACGGAATGGAATGGAATGCAATGCAATGGAATGGAACGGAAAGGAACGGAATGGAATGGAATGGAATGGAAGGGAATGGAATGGAATGGAATGGAATGGACAGGAATGGAATGGAATGGAATGTCATGGAATGTCATGGCATTGCATGGCATGGAACAGAATGGCATGGAAAGGAATGGCACGGTATTGCATACAATAGGAATGGAATGGAATGGAATAGAATGGAATGGAATGGGATGGAAAACCATAGAATACGAATGGAATGGAAGGGAAAGGAACGGAACGGAACAGAGTGGAACGGAATGGAATGGAATGGAATGGAATGGAATGGAATGGAATGGAATGGAATGGAATGGAATCAAAATGGAATAAGAAGAAATTGTATGGAAATGGAATGGGATGTAATGGAATGGAATGGAATGGAATGGAATGGAATGGAATGGAATGGAATGGAATGGCATGGAACAGAATGGCATGGAAAGGAATGGCACGGTATTGCATTCTATAGGAATGGAATGGAATGGAATGGAATGGAATGGGATGGAATGGAATGGAATGGAATGGAATGGAATGGAATGGAATGGAATGGAATGGAATGGAAAGGAGTGGAGCGGCATGGTATGGATTGGCACTAAAGGGAATTCAGTGTAATGCTATGGAATGGGAAAGAGTGGGACAAAATGGATTGGAAAGGAATGGCATGAAATTGCATGGAAAGGAATGGAATTAATGGAATGGAACGGAATAGAATGGAACGGAATGGAATGCAATATATTTGAATAGGATGGAATGGAATGGAATGGAATGGAATAGGACGGAGTGGAATGTGATTAAATGTGATGGAATTGCCTGCCACGGAATGGAATGGAATGGAATGGAATGGAATGGAATGGAACGGAACGGAATGGAATGGAATGGAAGGGAATGGAATGGAATGGAATGGAATGGACAGGAATGAAATGGAATGGAATGTCATGGAATGTCATGGCATTGCATGGCATGGAACAGAATGGCATGGAAAGGAATGGCACAGTATTGCATACAATAGGAATGGAATGGAATGGAATGGAATGGAATAGAATGGAATGGAATGGGATGGAAAACCATAGAATACGAATGGAATGGAAGGGAACGGAACGGAACGGAACGGAGAGGAATGGAATGGAATGGAATGGAATGGAATGGAATGGAATGGAATGGAATGGAATGGAATGGAATGGAATGGAATGGAATGGAATGGAATGTCATGGCATTGCATGGCATGGAACAGAATGGCATGGAAAGGAATGGCACGGTATTGCATACAATAGGAATGGAATGGAATGGAATGGAATGGAATGGAATGGAATGGAATGGAATGGAATGGAATGGAATGGAATGGAATGGAAAGGAGTGGAGCGGCATGGTATGGATTGGCACTAAAGGGAATTCAGTGTAATGCTATGGAATGGGAAAGAGTGGGACAAAATGGATTGGAAAGGAATGGCATGAAATTGCATGGAAAGGAATGGAATTAATGGAATGGAACGGAATAGAATGGAACGGAATGGAATGCAATATATTTGAATAGGATGGAATGGAATGGAATGGGATGGAATAGGACGGAATGGAATGTGATTAAATGTGATGGAATTGCCTGCCACGGAATGGAATGAAATGGAATGGAATGGAATGGAACGGAACGGAACGGAACGGAACGGAACGGAATGGAATGGAATGGAATGGAATGGAATGGAATGGAATGGAAAGAAAAGGGGATGGAATGGGATGGGAATGGAATGGAATGGACTTGAATGGAATGCATTAGAATTCAATGATATGGAATGGAATGGAATGGATTGGAATGGCATTTAATGGCATGCAATGGAGTAGGATCGGAATGGAATGGAAGGCTAGGCAATGTATAGAATAGAATGGAGTGGAATGGAATGGAATGGAATGGAATGGCATGGAATGGAATGGAATGGAATGGAATGGAATGGAATGGAATGGAATGGAATGGAATGGAATGGAATGGAATGGAACGGAAAGGCAAGGAAAGAACTGGCATGGAATGGAATGGAAAAGAATGGAAATTGAACGGGATGGAATTGCATAGAATAGGTATGGAATGGAATGGAATGGAATGGAATGGAATGGAATGGAATGGAATGGAATGGAATGGAATGGAATGGAATGGAATGGAGCGAGGTGGAATGGAAATGAAATGGGATGGAGTGGGGTGGAAATTGGGATGGGATGTGTTCTGATGGGATGGGATGGGATGCGATGGGATGGAATGCAATGGAAAGGAATGGAATGGAAGGGAATGGAATGGAATGGAATGGAATGGAACGGCTTGGAATGGAAAGGCATGGAATGTAACGGAACGGAACAGAAAGGAATGAAATGGAATGCTATGGCATGGAATGGAATGGAATGGAATGGAATGGAATGGAATGGAATAAGATGGAATGGAAGAAATGGGATGGAAATGGAATGGAATGGCATGGCATGGAATGGAATGCAATGGAATGGAATGGAATGGAATGGAATGGAATGGCATGGAATGGAATGGAATGGAATGGAATGGAATGGAATGGAATGGAATGGAATGGAATGGAATGGAATTGGAATGGGATGGGATGGAATAGAACCGGAATGGAATGGAATGGAATGGAATGGAATGGAATGGAAGGGAATGGAATTGAATGGAATGGAATGGAATGGAATGGAATGGAATGGACTGGAATGGAATGGAATGGAATGGAATGGAATGGAATGGCGTGGAATGGAATGGAATTGGAATGGGATGGAAGTGGGATGGGATGGGATGGAATGGAATGGAATGGAATGGAATGGAATGGAATGGAATGGAATGGAATGGAATGGAATGGCATGGAATGGAATGGCATAGAATAGGAATGGAATGGAATGTTATGGCATGATATGAAATGGAATGGAATTTTATGGCATGATATGAAATGGAATGGAATGGAATGGAATGGAATGGAATGGAATGGAATGGAATGGCATGGAATGGAATGGAATGGAATGGAATGGAATGGAATGGAATGGAATGGAACAGCATGGAATGGAACGGCATGGAATGGAAAGGAATGGAATGGAATGGAATGGAATGGAATGGAATGGAATGGAATGGAATGGAATGGAATGGAATGGAATGGAATGGAATGGAATGGAATGGAATGGAATTGGAATGGGATGGGATGGAATAGAACCGGAATGGAATGGAATGGAATGGAATGGAATGGAATGGAAGGGAATGGAATTGAATGGAATGGAATGGAATGGAATGGAATGGAATGGACTGGAATGGAATGGAATGGAATGGAATGGAATGGAATGGCGTGGAATGGAATGGAATTGGAATGGGATGGAAGTGGGATGGGATGGGATGGAATGGAATGGAATGGAATGGAATGGAATGGAATGGAATGGAATGGAATGGAATGGAATGGAATGGCATGGAATGGAATGGCATAGAATAGGAATGGAATGGAATGTTATGGCATGATATGAAATGGAATGGAATTTTATGGCATGATATGAAATGGAATGGAATGGAATGGAATGGAATGGAATGGAATGGAATGGAATGGCATGGAATGGAATGGAATGGAATGGAATGGAATGGAATGGAATGGAATGGAACAGCATGGAATGGAACGGCATGGAATGGAAAGGAATGGAATGGAATGGAATGGAATGGAATGGAAGGGAATGGAATGGAATGAGATGGAATGGTATAGAATAGGAATGGAATGGAATGGAATGGAATGGAATGGAATGGAATGGAATGGAATGGAATGGAATGGAATGGAATGGAATGGCATGGAATGGAATGGAATGGCATAGAATGGAATTGAATGGAATGGAATGGATTGGAATGGAATGGAATGGAATGGAATGGGATGGAATGGAATGGAATGGAATGGAATGGAATGGAATGGAATGGAATGGAATGGAATGGAATGGAAGGGAATGGAGAGGCACTGAATGGAATAGCATGAAATGGCATGAAATGGAATGGAACGGAATGGAGATGGAACGGGATGGAATTGCATGGAATAGGTGTGGAATGGAATGGAATGGAATGGAATGGAATGGAATGGAATGGAATGGAATGGAATGGAATGGAATGGAATGGAATGGAATGGAAGAGAATGGAAGGGAATGCAATGGAATGGCATTGAATGGATAGGAATGGGATGGAATGGGATGGAAGTGGGAATGGATGGGACGGGATGGGATGGGATTGGATTTAATGGAATGGAATGGAATGGACTGGAATGGAATGGAATGGAATTGAATGGAATGGAATGGCATGGGATGGAAAAGAAATGGGATGGAAAGGGATGGAAATGAAATGGGATTGAATGGGATGGAAATGGGATGGGATGGGATGGGATGGGATGCGATGGGATGGGATGGAATGGAATGGAATGGAATGGAATGGAATGGAATGGAATGGGATGGAAGTGGGAATGGATGGGACGGGATGGGATGGGATTGGATTTAATGGAATGGAATGGAATGGAATGGACTGGAATGGAATGGAATTGAATGGAATGGAATGGCATGGGATGGAAAAGAAATGGGATGGAAAGGGATGGAAATGAAATGGGATTGAATGGGATGGAAATGGGATGGGATGGGATGGGATGGGATGGGATGGGATGGAATGGAATGGAATGGCATGGAATGGAATGGAATGGAATGGAATGGAATGGAATGGAATGGAATGGAATGGAATGGAAAGGCATGGAAGGGCATGGCATGGAATGAAATGGAGTGGAATGGAATGGAACGGAACGGAATGGAATGGAATGGAATGGCACGGTATTGCATACAATAGGAATGGAATGGAATGGAATAGAATGGAATGGAATGGGATGGAAAACCATAGAATACGAATGGAATGGAAGGGAAAGGAACGGAACGGAACGGAGTGGAACGGAATGGAATGGAATGGAATGGAATGGAATGGAATGGAATGGAATGGAATGGAATCAAAATGGAATAAGAAGAAATTGTATGGAAATGGAATGGGATGTAATGGAATGGAATGGAATGGAATGGAATGGAATGGAATGGAATGGAATGGAATGGCATGGAACAGAATGGCATGGAAAGGAATGGCACGGTATTGCATTCTATAGGAATGGAATGGAATGGAATGGAATGGAATGGAATGGAATGGAATGGGATGGAATGGAATGGAATGGAATGGAATGGAATGGAATGGAATGGAATGGAATGGAAAGGAGTGGAGCGGCATGGTATGGATTGGCACTAAAGGGAATTCAGTGTAATGCTATGGAATGGGAAAGAGTGGGACAAAATGGATTGGAAAGGAATGGCATGAAATTGCATGGAAAGGAATGGAATTAATGGAATGGAACGGAATAGAATGGAACGGAATGGAATGCAATATATTTGAATAGGATGGAATGGAATGGAATGGAATGGAATAGGACGGAGTGGAATGTGATTAAATGTGATGGAATTGCCTGCCACGGAATGGAATGGAATGGAATGGAATGGAATGGAACGGAACGGAATGGAATGGAATGGAAGGGAATGGAATGGAATGGAATGGAATGGACAGGAATGAAATGGAATGGAATGTCATGGAATGCCATGGCATTGCATGGCATGGAACAGAATGGCATGGAAAGGAATGGCACAGTATTGCATACAATAGGAATGGAATGGAATGGAATGGAATGGAATAGAATGGAATGGAATGGGATGGAAAACCATAGAATACGAATGGAATGGAAGGGAACGGAACGGAACGGAACGGAACGGAGAGGAATGGAATGGAATGGAATGGAATGGAATGGAATGGAATGGAATGGAATGGAATGGAATGGAATGGAATGGAATGGAATGGAATGTCATGGCATTGCATGGCATGGAACAGAACGGCATGGAAAGGAATGGCACGGTATTGCATACAATAGGAATGGAATGGAATGGAATGGAATGGAATGGAATGGAATGGAATGGAATGGAATGGAATGGAATGGAATGGAATGGAATGGAATGGAATGGAAAGGAGTGGAGCGGCATGGTATGGATTGGCACTAAAGGGAATTCAGTGTAATGCTATGGAATGGGAAAGAGTGGGACAAAATGGATTGGAAAGGAATGGCATGAAATTGCATGGAAAGGAATGGAATTAATGGAATGGAACGGAATAGAATGGAACGGAATGGAATGCAATATATTTGAATAGGAAGGAATGGAATGGAATGGGATGGAATAGGACGGAATGGAATGTGATTAAATGTGATGGAATTGCCTGCCACGGAATGGAATGAAATGGAATGGAATGGAATGGAACGGAACGGAACGGAACGGAACGGAACGGAATGGAATGGAATGGAATGGAATGGAATGGAATGGAATGGAATGGAAAGAAAAGGGGATGGAATGGGATGGGAATGGAATGGAATGGACTTGAATGGAATGCATTAGAATTCAATGATATGGAATGGAATGGAATGGATTGGAATGGCATTTAATGGCATGCAATGGAGTAGGATCGGAATGGAATGGAAGGCTAGGCAATGTATAGAATAGAATGGAGTGGAATGGAATGGAATGGAATGGAATGGCATGGAATGGAATGGAATGGAATGGAATGGAATGGAATGGAATGGAATGGAATGGAATGGAATGGAATGGAATGGAATGGAACGGAAAGGCACTGAAAGAACTGGCATGGAATGGAATGGAAAAGAATGGAAATTGAACGGGATGGAATTGCATAGAATAGGTATGGAATGGAATGGAATGGAATGGAATGGAATGGAATGGAATGGAATGGAATGGAATGGAGCGAGGTGGAATGGAAATGAAATGGGATGGAGTGGGGTGGAAATTGGGATGGGATGTGTTCTGATGGGATGGGATGGGATGCGATGGGATGGAATGCAATGGAAAGGAATGGAATGGAAGGGAATGGAATGGAATGGAATGGAATGGAACGGCTTAGAATGGAAAGGCATGGAATGTAACGGAACGGAACAGAAAGGAATGAAATGGAATGCTATGGCATGGAATGGAATGGAATGGAATGGAATGGAATGGAATGGAATGGAATGGAATAAGATGGAATGGAAGAAATGGGATGGAAATGGAATGGAATGGCATGGCATGGAATGGAATGCAATGGAATGGAATGGAATGGAATGGAATGGAATGGAATGGAATGGAATGGAGTGGCATGGTATGGAATGGTACTAAAGGGAATTCAATGGAATGCTATGGAACGGGAAACAGTGGGATAGAATGGATTGGAAAGGAATGGCATGAAATTGCATGGAATAGAATGGGATCAAAATGGAATAAGATGAAATGGGATGGAAATGGAATGGGATGTAATGGAATGGAATTGAAAGGAACGGAATGGAATGGAATGCAATGCAATGGAATGGAACGGAAAGGAACGGAATGGAATGGAATGGAATGGAAGGGAATGGAATGGAATGGAATGGAATGGAATGGACAGGAATGGAATGGAATGGAATGTCATGGAATGTCATGGCATTGCATGGCATGGAACAGAATGGCATGGAAAGGAATGGCACGGTATTGCATTCTATAGGAATGGAATGGAATGGAATGGAATGGAATGGAATGGAATGGAATGGGATGGAATGGAATGGAATGGAATGGAATGGAATGGAATGGAATGGAATGGAATGGAATGGAAAGGAGTGGAGCGGCATGGTATGGATTGGCACTAAAGGGAATTCAGTGTAATGCTATGGAATGGGAAAGAGTGGGACAAAATGGATTGGAAAGGAATGGCATGAAATTGCATGGAAAGGAATGGAATTAATGGAATGGAACGGAATAGAATGGAACGGAATGGAATGCAATATATTTGAATAGGATGGAATGGAATGGAATGGAATGGAATAGGACGGAGTGGAATGTGATTAAATGTGATGGAATTGCCTGCCACGGAATGGAATGGAATGGAATGGAATGGAATGGAACGGAACGGAATGGAATGGAATGGAAGGGAATGGAATGGAATGGAATGGAATGGACAGGAATGAAATGGAATGGAATGTCATGGAATGTCATGGCATTGCATGGCATGGAACAGAATGGCATGGAAAGGAATGGCACAGTATTGCATACAATAGGAATGGAATGGAATGGAATGGAATGGAATGGAATGGAATGGAATAGAATGGAATGGAATGGGATGGAAAACCATAGAATACGAATGGAATGGAAGGGAACGGAACGGAACGGAACGGAACGGAACGGAGAGGAATGGAATGGAATGGAATGGAATGGAATGGAATGGAATGGAATGGAATGGAATGGAATGGAATGTCATGGCATTGCATGGCATGGAACAGAATGGCATGGAAAGGAATGGCACGGTATTGCATACAATAGGAATGGAATGGAATGGAATGGAATGGAATGGAATGGAATGGAATGGAATGGAAAGGAGTGGAGCGGCATGGTATGGATTGGCACTAAAGGGAATTCAGTGTAATGCTATGGAATGGGAAAGAGTGGGACAAAATGGATTGGAAAGGAATGGCATGAAATTGCATGGAAAGGAATGGAATTAATGGAATGGAACGGAATAGAATGGAACGGAATGGAATGCAATATATTTGAATAGGATGGAATGGAATGGAATGGGATGGAATAGGACGGAATGGAATGTGATTAAATGTGATGGAATTGCCTGCCACGGAATGGAATGAAATGGAATGGAATGGAATGGAACGGAACGGAACGGAACGGAACGGAATGGAATGGAATGGAATGGAATGGAATGGAATGGAATGGAATGGAAAGAAAAGGGGATGGAATGGGATGGGAATGGAATGGAATGGACTTGAATGGAATGCATTAGAATTCAATGATATGGAATGGAATGGAATGGATTGGAATGGCATTTAATGGCATGCAATGGAGTAGGATCGGAATGGAATGGAAGGCTAGGCAATGTATAGAATAGAATGGAGTGGAATGGAATGGAATGGAATGGAATGGCATGGAATGGAATGGAATGGAATGGAATGGAATGGAATGGAATGGAATGGAATGGAATGGAATGGAATGGAATGAAACGGAAAGGCACTGAAAGAACTGGCATGGAATGGAATGGAAAAGAATGGAAATTGAACGGGATGGAATTGCATAGAATAGGTATGGAATGGAATGGAATGGAATGGAATGGAATGGAATGGAATGGAATGGAATGGAATGGAATGGAGCGAGGTGGAATGGAAATGAAATGGGATGGAGTGGGGTGGAAATTGGGATGGGATGTGTTCTGATGGGATGGGATGGGATGCGATGGGATGGAATGCAATGGAAAGGAATGGAATGGAAGGGAATGGAATGGAATGGAATGGAATGGAACGGCTTGGAATGGAAAGGCATGGAATGTAACAGAACGGAACAGAAAGGAATGAAATGGAATGCTATGGCATGGAATGGAATGGAATGGAATGGAATGGAATGGAATGGAATAAGATGGAATGGAAGAAATGGGATGGAAATGGAATGGAATGGCATGGCATGGAATGGAATGCAATGGAATGGAATGGAATGGAATGGAATGGAATGGCATGGAATGGAATGGAATGGAATGGAATGGAATGGAATGGAATGGAATGGAATGGAATGGAATTGGAATGGGATGGGATGGAATAGAACCGGAATGGAATGGAATGGAATGGAATGGAATGGAATGGAAGGGAATGGAATTGAATGGAATGGAATGGAATGGAATGGAATGGAATGGAATGGACTGGAATGGAATGGAATGGAATGGAATGGAATGGAATGGCGTGGAATGGAATGGAATTGGAATGGGATGGAAGTGGGATGGGATGGGATGGAATGGAATGGAATGGAATGGAATGGAATGGAATGGAATGGAATGGAATGGAATGGCATGGAATGGAATGGCATAGAATAGGAATGGAATGGAATGTTATGGCATGATATGAAATGGAATGGAATTTTATGGCATGATATGAAATGGAATGGAATGGAATGGAATGGAATGGAATGGAATGGCATGGAATGGAATGGAATGGAATGGAATGGAATGGAATGGAATGGAATGGAATGGAACAGCATGGAATGGAACGGCATGGAATGGAAAGGAATGGAATGGAATGGAATGGAATGGAATGGAATGGAATGGAATGGAATGGAATGGAATGGAATGGAAGGGAATGGAATGGAATGAGATGGAATGGTATAGAATAGGAATGGAATGGAATGGAATGGAATGGAATGGAATGGAATGGAATGGAATGGAATGGAATGGCATGGAATGGAATGGAATGGCATAGAATGGAATTGAATGGAATGGAATGGATTGGAATGGAATGGAATGGAATGGAATGGGATGGAATGGAATGGAATGGAATGGAATGGAATGGAATGGAATGGAATGGAATGGAATGGAAGGGAATGGAGAGGCACTGAATGGAATAGCATGAAATGGCATGAAATGGAATGGAACGGAATGGAGATGGAACGGGATGGAATTGCATGGAATAGGTGTGGAATGGAATGGAATGGAATGGAATGGAATGGAATGGAATGGAATGGAATGGAATGGAATGGAATGGAATGGAAGAGAATGGAAGGGAATGCAATGGAATGGCATTGAATGGATAGGAATGGGATGGAATGGGATGGAAGTGGGAATGGATGGGACGGGATGGGATGGGATTGGATTTAATGGAATGGAATGGAATGGACTGGAATGGAATGGAATGGAATTGAATGGAATGGAATGGCATGGGATGGAAAAGAAATGGGATGGAAAGGGATGGAAATGAAATGGGATTGAATGGGATGGAAATGGGATGGGATGGGATGGGATGGGATGCGATGGGATGGGATGGAATGGAATGGAATGGAATGGAATGGAATGGAATGGAATGGGATGGAAGTGGGAATGGATGGGACGGGATGGGATGGGATTGGATTTAATGGAATGGAATGGAATGGACTGGAATGGAATGGAATTGAATGGAATGGAATGGCATGGGATGGAAAAGAAATGGGATGGAAAGGGATGGAAATGAAATGGGATTGAATGGGATGGAAATGGGATGGGATGGGATGGGATGGGATGGGATGGGATGGAATGGAATGGAATGGCATGGAATGGAATGGAATGGAATGGAATGGAATGGAATGGAATGGAATGGAATGGAATGGAATGGAAAGGCATGGAAGGGCATGGCATGGAATGAAATGGAGTGGAATGGAATGGAACGGAACGGAATGGAATGGAATGGAATGGCACGGTATTGCATACAATAGGAATGGAATGGAATGGAATAGAATGGAATGGAATGGGATGGAAAACCATAGAATACGAATGGAATGGAAGGGAAAGGAACGGAACGGAACGGAGTGGAACGGAATGGAATGGAATGGAATGGAATGGAATGGAATGGAATGGAATGGAATGGAATGGAATCAAAATGGAATAAGAAGAAATTGTATGGAAATGGAATGGGATGTAATGGAATGGAATGGAATGGAATGGAATGGAATGGAATGGAATGGAATGGAATGGCATGGAACAGAATGGCATGGAAAGGAATGGCACGGTATTGCATTCTATAGGAATGGAATGGAATGGAATGGAATGGAATGGAATGGAATGGAATGGGTTGGAATGGAATGGAATGGAATGGAATGGAATGGAATGGAATGGAATGGAATGGAAAGGAGTGGAGCGGCATGGTATGGATTGGCACTAAAGGGAATTCAGTGTAATGCTATGGAATGGGAAAGAGTGGGACAAAATGGATTGGAAAGGAATGGCATGAAATTGCATGGAAAGGAATGGAATTAATGGAATGGAACGGAATAGAATGGAACGGAATGGAATGCAATATATTTGAATAGGATGGAATGGAATGGAATGGAATGGAATAGGACGGAGTGGAATGTGATTAAATGTGATGGAATTGCCTGCCACGGAATGGAATGGAATGGAATGGAATGGAATGGAACGGAACGGAATGGAATGGAATGGAAGGGAATGGAATGGAATGGAATGGAATGGACAGGAATGAAATGGAATGGAATGTCATGGAATGCCATGGCATTGCATGGCATGGAACAGAATGGCATGGAAAGGAATGGCACAGTATTGCATACAATAGGAATGGAATGGAATGGAATGGAATGGAATAGAATGGAATGGAATGGGATGGAAAACCATAGAATACGAATGGAATGGAAGGGAACGGAACGGAACGGAACGGAACGGAGAGGAATGGAATGGAATGGAATGGAATGGAATGGAATGGAATGGAATGGAATGGAATGGAATGGAATGGAATGTCATGGCATTGCATGGCATGGAACAGAACGGCATGGAAAGGAATGGCACGGTATTGCATACAATAGGAATGGAATGGAATGGAATGGAATGGAATGGAATGGAATGGAATGGAATGGAATGGAATGGAATGGAATGGAATGGAATGGAAAGGAGTGGAGCGGCATGGTATGGATTGGCACTAAAGGGAATTCAGTGTAATGCTATGGAATGGGAAAGAGTGGGACAAAATGGATTGGAAAGGAATGGCATGAAATTGCATGGAAAGGAATGGAATTAATGGAATGGAACGGAATAGAATGGAACGGAATGGAATGCAATATATTTGAATAGGAAGGAATGGAATGGAATGGGATGGAATAGGACGGAATGGAATGTGATTAAATGTGATGGAATTGCCTGCCACGGAATGGAATGAAATGGAATGGAATGGAATGGAACGGAACGGAACGGAACGGAACGGAACGGAATGGAATGGAATGGAATGGAATGGAATGGAATGGAATGGAATGGAAAGAAAAGGGGATGGAATGGGATGGGAATGGAATGGAATGGACTTGAATGGAATGCATTAGAATTCAATGATATGGAATGGAATGGAATGGATTGGAATGGCATTTAATGGCATGCAATGGAGTAGGATCGGAATGGAATGGAAGGCTAGGCAATGTATAGAATAGAATGGAGTGGAATGGAATGGAATGGAATGGAATGGCATGGAATGGAATGGAATGGAATGGAATGGAATGGAATGGAATGGAATGGAATGGAATGGAACGGAAAGGCACTGAAAGAACTGGCATGGAATGGAATGGAAAAGAATGGAAATTGAACGGGATGGAATTGCATAGAATAGGTATGGAATGGAATGGAATGGAATGGAATGGAATGGAATGGAATGGAATGGAATGGAATGGAATGGAATGGAATGGAGCGAGGTGGAATGGAAATGAAATGGGATGGAGTGGGGTGGAAATTGGGATGGGATGTGTTCTGATGGGATGGGATGGGATGCGATGGGATGGAATGCAATGGAAAGGAATGGAATGGAAGGGAATGGAATGGAATGGAATGGAATGGAACGGCTTAGAATGGAAAGGCATGGAATGTAACGGAACGGAACAGAAAGGAATGAAATGGAATGCTATGGCATGGAATGGAATGGAATGGAATGGAATGGAATGGAATGGAATGGAATGGAATGGAATGGAATAAGATGGAATGGAAGAAATGGGATGGAAATGGAATGGAATGGCATGGCATGGAATGGAATGCAATGGAATGGAATGGAATGGAATGGAATGGAATGGAATGGAATGGAATGGAATGGAGTGGCATGGTATGGAATGGTACTAAAGGGAATTCAATGGAATGCTATGGAACGGGAAACAGTGGGATAGAATGGATTGGAAAGGAATGGCATGAAATTGCATGGAATAGAATGGGATCAAAATGGAATAAGATGAAATGGGATGGAAATGGAATGGGATGTAATGGAATGGAATTGAAAGGAACGGAATGGAATGGAATGCAATGCAATGGAATGGAACGGAAAGGAACGGAATGGAATGGAATGGAATGGAAGGGAATGGAATGGAATGGAATGGAATGGAATGGACAGGAATGGAATGGAATGGAATGTCATGGAATGTCATGGCATTGCATGGCATGGAACAGAATGGCATGGAAAGGAATGGCACGGTATTGCATACAATAGGAATGGAATGGAATGGAATAGAATGGAATGGAATGGGATGGAAAACCATAGAATACGAATGGAATGGAAGGGAAAGGAACGGAACGGAACAGAGTGGAACGGAATGGAATGGAATGGAATGGAATGGAATGGAATGGAATGGAATGGAATGGAATGGAATGGAATGGAATCAAAATGGAATAAGAAGAAATTGTATGGAAATGGAATGGGATGTAATGGGATGTAATGGAATGGAATGGAATGGAATGGAATGGAATGGAATGGAATGGAATGGAATGGAATGGAATGGAATGGCATGGAACAGAATGGCATGGAAAGGAATGGCACGGTATTGCATTCTATAGGAATGGAATGGAATGGAATGGAATGGAATGGAATGGAATGGAATGGGATGGAATGGAATGGAATGGAATGGAATGGAATGGAATGGAATGGAATGGAATGGAATGGAATGGAATGGAAAGGAGTGGAGCGGCATGGTATGGATTGGCACTAAAGGGAATTCAGTGTAATGCTATGGAATGGGAAAGAGTGGGACAAAATGGATTGGAAAGGAATGGCATGAAATTGCATGGAAAGGAATGGAATTAATGGAATGGAACGGAATAGAATGGAACGGAATGGAATGCAATATATTTGAATAGGATGGAATGGAATGGAATGGAATGGAATAGGACGGAGTGGAATGTGATTAAATGTGATGGAATTGCCTGCCACGGAATGGAATGGAATGGAATGGAATGGAATGGAACGGAACGGAATGGAATGGAATGGAAGGGAATGGAATGGAATGGAATGGAATGGACAGGAATGAAATGGAATGGAATGTCATGGAATGTCATGGCATTGCATGGCATGGAACAGAATGGCATGGAAAGGAATGGCACAGTATTGCATACAATAGGAATGGAATGGAATGGAATGGAATGGAATGGAATGGAATAGAATGGAATGGAATGGGATGGAAAACCATAGAATACGAATGGAATGGAAGGGAACGGAACGGAACGGAACGGAACGGAACGGAACGGAACGGAGAGGAATGGAATGGAATGGAATGGAATGGAATGGAATGGAATGGAATGGAATGGAATGGAATGGAATGGAATGTCATGGCATTGCATGGCATGGAACAGAATGGCATGGAAAGGAATGGCACGGTATTGCATACAATAGGAATGGAATGGAATGGAATGGAATGGAATGGAATGGAATGGAATGGAATGGAATGGAAAGGAGTGGAGCGGCATGGTATGGATTGGCACTAAAGGGAATTCAGTGTAATGCTATGGAATGGGAAAGAGTGGGACAAAATGGATTGGAAAGGAATGGCATGAAATTGCATGGAAAGGAATGGAATTAATGGAATGGAACGGAATAGAATGGAACGGAATGGAATGCAATATATTTGAATAGGATGGAATGGAATGGAATGGGATGGAATAGGACGGAATGGAATGTGATTAAATGTGATGGAATTGCCTGCCACGGAATGGAATGAAATGGAATGGAATGGAATGGAACGGAACGGAACGGAACGGAACGGAACGGAATGGAATGGAATGGAATGGAATGGAATGGAATGGAATGGAATGGAAAGAAAAGGGGATGGAATGGGATGGGAATGGAATGGAATGGACTTGAATGGAATGCATTAGAATTCAATGATATGGAATGGAATGGAATGGATTGGAATGGCATTTAATGGCATGCAATGGAGTAGGATCGGAATGGAATGGAAGGCTAGGCAATGTATAGAATAGAATGGAGTGGAATGGAATGGAATGGAATGGAATGGCATGGAATGGAATGGAATGGAATGGAATGGAATGGAATGGAATGGAATGGAATGGAATGAAACGGAAAGGCACTGAAAGAACTGGCATGGAATGGAATGGAAAAGAATGGAAATTGAACGGGATGGAATTGCATAGAATAGGTATGGAATGGAATGGAATGGAATGGAATGGCATGGCATGGAATGGAATGCAATGGAATGGAATGGAATGGAATGGAATGGAATGGCATGGAATGGAATGGAATGGAATGGAATGGAATGGAATGGAATGGAATGGAATGGAATGGAATTGGAATGGGATGGGATGGAATAGAACCGGAATGGAATGGAATGGAATGGAATGGAATGGAATGGAATGGAAGGGAATGGAATTGAATGGAATGGAATGGAATGGAATGGAATGGAATGGAATGGACTGGAATGGAATGGAATGGAATGGAATGGCGTGGAATGGAATGGAATTGGAATGGGATGGAAGTGGGATGGGATGGGATGGAATGGAATGGAATGGAATGGAATGGAATGGAATGGAATGGAATGGAATGGAATGGCATGGAATGGAATGGCATAGAATAGGAATGGAATGGAATGTTATGGCATGATATGAAATGGAATGGAATTTTATGGCATGATATGAAATGGAATGGAATGGAATGGAATGGCATGGAATGGAATGGAATGGAATGGAATGGAATGGAATGGAATGGAATGGAATGGAATGGAATGGAATGGAATGGAATGGAATGGAACAGCATGGAATGGAACGGCATGGAATGGAAAGGAATGGAATGGAACGGAATGGAATGGAATGGAATGGAATGGAATGGAATGGAATGGAATGGAATGGAATGGAAGGGAATGGAATGGAATGAGATGGAATGGTATAGAATAGGAATGGAATGGAATGGAATGGAATGGAATGGAATGGAATGGAATGGAATGGAATGGAATGGAATGGAATGGAATGGAATGGAATGGCATGGCATGGAATGGAATGGCATAGAATGGAATTGAATGGAATGGAATGGATTGGAATGGAATGGAATGGAATGGAATGGGATGGAATGGAATGGAATGGAATGGAATGGAATGGAATGGAATGGAATGGAAATGGAATGGAATGGAATGGAAGGGAATGGAGAGGCACTGAATGGAATAGCATGAAATGGCATGAAATGGAATGGAACGGAATGGAGATGGAACGGGATGGAATTGCATGGAATAGGTGTGGAATGGAATGGAATGGAATGGAATGGAATGGAATGGAATGGAATGGAATGGAATGGAATGGAATGGAATGGAATGGAAGAGAATGGAAGGGAATGCAATGGAATGGCATTGAATGGATAGGAATGGGATGGAATGGGATGGAAGTGGGAATGGATGGGACGGGATGGGATGGGATTGGATTTAATGGAATGGAATGGAATGGACTGGAATGGAATGGAATGGAATTGAATGGAATGGAATGGAATGGCATGGGATGGAAAAGAAATGGGATGGAAAGGGATGGAAATGAAATGGGATTGAATGGGATGGAAATGGGATGGGATGGGATGGGATGGGATGCGATGGGATGGGATGGAATGGAATGGAATGGAATGGAATGGAATGGAATGGAATGGCATGGAATGGAATGGAATGGAATTGGAATGGGATGGGATGGAATAGAACAGGAATGGAATGGAATGGAATGGAATGGAATGGAATGGAATGGAATGGAATGGAATGGAAATGGAGTGGGATGGAATTGCATAGAATAAGAATGGAATGGAATGGAATGGAATGGAATGGAATGGAATGGAATGGAATGGAATGGAATGGAATGGAATGGAATGGAATGGAACGGCATGGAATGGAATGGAATGGGATGGAATGACATGGGATGGGATGGGATGGGATGGGATGGGATGGGATGGGATGGGATGGGATGGGATGGAATGGAATGGAATGGAACGGAAAGGCACTGAAAGAAATGGCATGGAATGGCATGAAATGGAATGGAATGGAATGGAATGGAATGGAATGGAACGGAATGGAAATGGAGTGGGATGGAATTGCATAGAATAAGAATGGAATGGAATGGAATGGAATGGAATGGAATGGAATGGAATGGAATGGAATGGAATGGAATGGAATGGAATGGAATGGAACGGCATGGAATGGAATGGAATGGGATGGAATGGCATGGGATGGGATGGGATGGGATGGTATGGGATGGAATGGAATGGAATGGAATGGAATGGAATGGAATGGAATGGAATGGAACGTCACGGACTGGAAAGGCATGGCATGGAGTGGAATGGAATGGAATGGAATTGCATAGAATAGGAATGAAATGGAATGCGATGGAAATGGAATGGGATGGAATGGCATGGCATGGAATGGAATGGAATGGAATGGAATGGAATGGAATGGAATGGAATGGAATGGTATGGAATGGAATGGAACGGAAAGGCACTGAAAGAAATGGCATGGAATGGCTTGAAATGGAATGGAATGGAATGGAATGGAATGGAACGGAATGGAAATGGAGTGGGATGGAATTGCATAGAATAAGAATGGAATGGAATGGAATGGAATGGAATGGAATGGAATGGAATGGAACGGCATGGAATGGAATGGAATGGGATGGAATGGCATGGGATGGAATGGGATGGAATGGCATGGAATGGAATGGCATGGAATGAAATGGAAAGGCACTGAAAGGAATGGCAGTGAATTGCATGGAATGGAATGGAATGGAATGGAATGGAACGGAACGGAAATGGAACGGGATGGAATTGCATAGAATAGGAATGGAATGGAATGGAATGGAATGGAATGGAATGGAATGGAATGGAATGGAAATGAAACGGGATGGAGTGGAGTGGAAATGGGATGGGATGTGTTGTGATGGGATGGGATGGGACGGGGTGGAATGGAATGGAATGGAATGGAATGGAATGGAATGGAATGGAATGGAATGGAAGGGAATGGAATGGAATGGAATGGGATGGAATGGAACGTAATGGAATGGCATGGAATGAGATGGAATGGAATGAAATAGAACGGAACGGAATGGAACGGAATGGAATGGCATGGAATGGAATGGAATGGAATGGAATGGAATGCGATGGAATGGGATGAAATGGCATGGAATGGAATGGAATGGAATGGAATGGAATGGAATGAAATGGAAAGGGACAGAAAGGAATGGCATGGAATGGAATGGAATGGAATGGAATGGAATGGAATGGAATGGAATGGAATGGAATGGAATGGAAGGGAATGGAAATGGAAAGGAATGGAATGGAATGGAATGGAATGGAATGTGATTGTATGGCAAGGAATGGAAATAAAATGGGACGGAATTGGATGGAAATGGGATGGGATGGGATGGGACGGGACGGGATGGGATGGGATGGGATGGGATGGGATGGGATGGGACGGGACGGGACGGGACGGGACGGGATGGGATGGGATGGAAAGTAATGGCGCGACATGGAAGGGCATGGCATGCAATTCAATGGATTGAAATGGAATAGAATGGAATGGGATAGAATAGGAATAGAATGGCATGGTATGGAATGGAATGGAATGGAATGGAATGGAATGGGATGGAATGGAATGGAATGGAATGGAATGGAATGGAATGGCATGGCATAGAATAGGAATGGAATGGATTGTTAGGGCATGATATGAAATGGAATGGAATTTTATGGCATGATATGAAATGGAATGGAATGGAATGGAATGGAATGAAATGGAATGGAATGGAATGGAATGGAATGGAATGGAATGGAATGGAATGGAATGGAATGGAATGGAATGGAATGAAATGGAATGGGATGGAATGGAATGGAACGGCATGGAATGGAATGGAATGGAATGGAATGGAACGGCATGGAATGGAACGGCATGGAATGGAATGGAATAGAATGGAACGGAATGGAATGGAACGGCGTGGAATGGAAAGGCATGGAATGTAACGGAACGGAACAGAAAGGAATGAAATGGAATGCTATGGCACGGAATGGAATGGAATGGAATGGAATAAGATGGAATGGAAGAAATGGGATGGAAATGGAATGGAATTTAATGGAATGGCATGGAATGGAATGGAATGGAATGGAATGGAATGGAATTGGAATGGGATGGGATGGAATAGAACAGGAATGGAATGGAATGGAATGGAATGAAATGGAATGGAATGGAATGGAATGGAATGGAATGGAATGGAATGGAATGGAATGGCGTGGAATGGAATGGAATTGGAATGGGATGGAAGTGGGATGGGATGCGATGGGATGGGATGGGATGGAATGGAATGGAATGGAATGGAATGGAATGGAATGGAATGGAATGGAATGGAATGGCATGGAATGGCATGGCATAGAATAGGAATGGAATGGATTGTTATGGCATGATATGAAATGCAATGGAATTTTATGGCATGATATGAAATGGAATGGAATGGAATGGAATGGAATGGAATGAAATGGAATGGGATGGAATGGAATGGAACGGCATGGAATGGAATGGAATGGAATGGAATGGAACGGCATGGAATGGAACGGCACGGAATGGAATGGAATGGAATGGAACGGAATGGAATGGAATGGAATGGAATGGAATGGGATGTAAATGGAATGGAATTGAATGGAATGGAATGGAATGGAATGGAATGGAATGGAATGGAATGGAATGGAATGGAATGGTATGTGATGGAAATGGAATGGCATGGGATGGGATGGAATGGAATGGAATGGAATTGGAATGGAATGGAATGGAATGGAATGGAATGGAATGGAGAGGCACTGAATGGAATAGCATGAAATGGCATGAAATGGAATGGAACGGAATGGAGATGAAACGGGATGGAATTGCATAGAATAGATATGGAATGGAATGGAATGGAATGGAATGGAATGGAATGGAATGGAATGGAATGGAATGGAATGGAATGGAATGGAATGGAATGGAAGGGAATGGAATGGAATGGAATGGCATTGAATGGATAGGAATGGGATGGAATGGGATGGAAGTGGGAATGGATGGGTTGGGATGGGATGGGATGGGATTGGATTTAATGGAATGGAATGGAATGGACTGGAATGGAATTGAATGGAATGGAATGGCATGGGATGGAAAAGAAATGGGATGGAAAGGAATGGAAATGAAATGGGATTGAATGGGATGGAAATGGGATGGGATGGGATGGGATCGGATGGAATAGAATGGAATGGAATGGAATGGAATGGAATGGAAATGAATGGAATGGAATGGAATGGAACGGAATGGAAAGGCATGGAATGGAATGGAATGGAATGGAATGGAATGGAATGGAATGGAATGGAATGGAATGGAATGGAATGGAATGGAACGGAAAGGCACTGAAAGAAATGACATGGAATGGCATGGAATGGAATGGAATGGAATGGAAAAGAATGGAAATTGAATGGGATGGAATTGCATAGAATAGGAATGGAATGGAATGGAATGGAATGGAATGGAATGGAATGGAATGGAATGGAATGGAATGGAATGGAATGGAATGGCGTGGAATGGAATGGAATTGGAATGGGATGGAAGTGGGATGGGATGGGATGGGATGGGATGGAATGGAATGGAATGGAATGGAATGGAATGGAATGGAATGGAATGGAATGGAATGGAATGGAATGGCATGGAATGGCATGGCATAGAATAGGAATGGAATGGATTGTTATGGCATGATATGAAATGCAATGGAATTTTATGGCATGATATGAAATGGAATGGAATGGAATGGAATGGAATGGAATGGAATGGAATGGAATGGAATGAAATGGAATGGGATGGAATGGAATGGAACGGCATGGAATGGAATGGAATGGAATGGAACGGCATGGAATGGAACGGCACGGAATGGAATGGAATGGAATGGAACGGAATGGAATGGAATGGAATGGAATGGAATGGAATGGAATGGGATGTAAATGGAATGGAATTGAATGGAATGGAATGGAATGGAATGGAATGGAATGGAATGGAATGGAATGGTATGTGATGGAAATGGAATGGCATGGGATGGGATGGAATGGAATGGAATGGAATGGAATGGAATGGAATGGAATGGAACGGAATGGAATGGAGAGGCACTGAATGGAATAGCATGAAATGGCATGAAATGGAATGGAACGGAATGGAGATGGAACGGGATGGAATTGCATAGAATAGATATGGAATGGAATGGAATGGAATGGAATGGAATGGAATGGAATGGAATGGAATGGAATGGAATGGAATGGAATGGAATGGAATGGAAGGGAATGGAATGGAATGGCATTGAATGGATAGGAATGGGATGGAATGGGATGGAAGTGGGAATGGATGGTTTGGGATGGGATGGGATGGTATTGGATTTAATGGAATGGAATGGAATGGACTGGAATGGAATTGAATGGAATGGAATGGCATGGGATGGAAAAGAAATGGGATGGAAAGGAATGGAAATGAAATGGGATTGAATGGGATGGAAATGGGATGGGATGGGATGGGATCGGATGGAATAGAATGGAATGGAATGGAATGGAATGGAAATGAATGGAATGGAACGGAATGGAAAGGCATGGAATGGAATGGAATGGAATGGAATGGAATGGAATGGAATGGAATGGAATGGAATGGAATGGAATGGAACGGAAAGGCACTGAAAGAAATGACATGGAATGGCATGGAATGGAATGGAATGGAATGGAAAAGAATGGAAATTGAATGGGATGGAATTGCATAGAATAGGAATGGAATGGAATGGAATGGAATGGAATGGAATGGAATGGAATGGAATGGAATGGAATCGTATGGAAAAGAACGAGATGGAATGGAAATGGAATGGGATGGAGTGGGGTGGAAATGGAATGGGATGTTTTTAATGGGATGGGATGTGATGGAATGGAATGGAATGGAATGGAATGGAATGGAATGGAATGGAATTGAACGGCGTGGAATGGAATGGCATGGAAGGGCATGGCATGGAATGAAATGGAGTGGAATGGAATGGAATGGAATGGAACGGAATGGAATGGAATGGAATGGAATGGAATGGAATGGAATGGAATGGAACGGTAAGGCACTGAAAGAAATGGCATGGAATGGCATGGAATGGAATGGAATGGAATGGAAAAGAATGGAAATTGAACGGGATGGAATTGCATAGAATAGGAATGGCATGGAATGGAATGGAATGGAATGGAATGGAATGGAATGGAGAATGGAAATGGATGGAATTGAACGGCGTGGAATGGAATGGAATGGAATGGAATGGAATGGAATGGAATGGAATGGAATGGAATGGAATGGAATGGAATGGAATGGAATTGAACGGCGTGGAATGGAATGGAATGGGATGGAATGGGATGAAATGGCATGCAATGGAATGGAATGTAATGAAATGGAAAGGGACTGAAAGAAATGGCATGGAATGGCATGGAATGGAATGGAATGGAATGGCACGTCACGGACTGGAAAGGCATGGAATGGAATGGAATGGATTGCAATGGAATGGAATGGAATGGAATGAAATGGAATTCAATGGAATTCAATGGAATTGCATAGAATAGGAATGGAATGGAATGCGATGGAAACGGAATGGAATGGAATGGAATGGAATGGAATGGAATGGAATGGAATGGAATGGAATGGAATGGAATGGAATGGAGTGGGATGGGATGGAATGGAATGGAATGGGATGGAAATGGAATGGTAAGGAATGGAATGGAATGGAATGGGATGGGATGGAATGGAATGGAATGGGATGGAATGGAATGGAATGGAATGGAATGGAATGGAATGGGATGGAATGGAATGGAATGGAATGGAATGAAACGGAAAGGCACTGAAAGAACTGGCATGGAATGGAATGGAAAAGAATGGAAATTGAACGGGATGGAATTGAATAGAATAGGAATGGAATGGAATGGAATGGAATGGAATGGAATGGGATGGAAATGGGATGGAATGGAATAGAATGGAATGGAATGGAATGGAATGGAATGGAATGGAATGGAATGGAACGGAACGGAACGGAACGGAACGGAACGAATGAATGGAATGGAATGGAATGGAATGGAATGGAATGGAATGGAAAGAAAAGGGGATGGAATGGGATGGGAATGGAATGGAATGGACTTGAATGGAATGCATTAGAATTCAATGATATGGAATGGAATGGAATGGATTGGAATGGCATTTAATGGCATGCAATGGAGTAGGATCGGAATGGAATGGAAGGCTAGGCAATGTATAGAATAGAATGGAGTGGAATGGAATGGAATGGAATGGAATGGCATGGAATGGAATGGAATGGAATGGAATGGAATGGAATGGAATGGAATGGAATGGAATGGAATGGAATGAAACGGAAAGGCACTGAAAGAACTGGCATGGAATGGAATGGAAAAGAATGGAAATTGAACGGGATGGAATTGCATAGAATAGGTATGGAATGGAATGGAATGGAATGGAATGGAATGGAATGGAATGGAATGGAATGGAATGGAATGGAATGGAATGGAATGGAGCGAGGTGGAATGGAAATGAAATGGGATGGAGTGGGGTGGAAATTGGGATGGGATGTGTTCTGATGGGATGGGATGGGATGCGATGGGATGGAATGCAATGGAAAGGAATGGAATGGAAGGGAATGGAATGGAATGGAATGGAATGGAACGGCTTGGAATGGAAAGGCATGGAATGTAACGGAACGGAACAGAAAGGAATGAAATGGAATGCTATGGCATGGAATGGAATGGAATGGAATGGAATGGAATGGAATGGAATAAGATGGAATGGAAGAAATGGGATGGAAATGGAATGGAATGGCATGGCATGGAATGGAATGCAATGGAATGGAATGGAATGGAATGGAATGGAATGGCATGGAATGGAATGGAATGGAATGGAATGGAATGGAATGGAATGGAATGGAATGGAATGGAATTGGAATGGGATGGGATGGAATAGAACCGGAATGGAATGGAATGGAATGGAATGGAATGGAATGGAAGGGAATGGAATTGAATGGAATGGAATGGAATGGAATGGAATGGAATGGACTGGAATGGAATGGAATGGAATGGAATGGAATGGAATGGAATGGAATGGCGTGGAATGGAATGGAATTGGAATGGGATGGAAGTGGGATGGGATGGGATGGAATGGAATGGAATGGAATGGAATGGAATGGAATTGAATGGAATGGAATGGAATGGCATGGAATGGAATGGCATAGAATAGGAATGGAATGGAATGTTATGGCATGATATGAAATGGAATGGAATTTTATGGCATGATATGAAATGGAATGGAATGGAATGGAATGGAATGGAATGGAATGGAATGGAATGGCATGGAATGGAATGGAATGGAATGGAATGGAATGGAATGGAATGGAATGGAATGGAACAGCATGGAATGGAACGGCATGGAATGGAAAGGAATGGAATGGAATGGAATGGAATGGAATGGAATGGAATGGAATGGAATGGAATGGAATGGAATGGAATGGAAGGGAATGGAATGGAATGAGATGGAATGGTATAGAATAGGAATGGAATGGAATGGAATGGAATGGAATGGAATGGAATGGAATGGAATGGAATGGCATGGAATGGAATGGAATGGCATAGAATGGAATTGAATGGAATGGAATGGATTGGAATGGAATGGAATGGAATGGAATGGGATGGAATGGAATGGAATGGAATGGAATGGAATGGAATGGAATGGAATGGAATGGAATGGAATGGAATGGAAGGGAATGGAGAGGCACTGAATGGAATAGCATGAAATGGCATGAAATGGAATGGAACGGAATGGAGATGGAACGGGATGGAATTGCATGGAATAGGTGTGGAATGGAATGGAATGGAATGGATTGGAATGGAATGGAATGGAATGGAATGGAATGGAATGGAATGGAAGAGAATGGAAGGGAATGCAATGGAATGGCATTGAATGGATAGGAATGGGATGGAATGGGATGGAAGTGGGAATGGATGGGACGGGATGGGATGGGATTGGATTTAATGGAATGGAATGGAATGGACTGGAATGGAATGGAATGGAATTGAATGGAATGGAATGGCATGGGATGGAAAAGAAATGGGATGGAAAGGGATGGAAATGAAATGGGATTGAATGGGATGGAAATGGGATGGGATGGGATGGGATGGGATGCGATGGGATGGGATGGAATGGAATGGAATGGAATGGAATGGAATGGAATGGAATGGGATGGAAGTGGGAATGGATGGGACGGGATGGGATGGGATTGGATTTAATGGAATGGAATGGAATGGACTGGAATGGAATGGAATTGAATGGAATGGAATGGCATGGGATGGAAAAGAAATGGGATGGAAAGGGATGGAAATGAAATGGGATTGAATGGGATGGAAATGGGATGGGATGGGATGGGATGGGATGGGATGGGATGGAATGGAATGGAATGGCATGGAATGGAATGGAATGGAATGGAATGGAATGGAATGGAATGGAATGGAATGGAAAGGCATGGAAGGGCATGGCATGGAATGAAATGGAGTGGAATGGAATGGAACGGAACGGAATGGAATGGAATGGAATGGCACGGTATTGCATACAATAGGAATGGAATGGAATGGAATAGAATGGAATGGAATGGGATGGAAAACCATAGAATACGAATGGAATGGAAGGGAAAGGAACGGAACGGAACGGAGTGGAACGGAATGGAATGGAATGGAATGGAATGGAATGGAATGGAATGGAATGGAATCAAAATGGAATAAGAAGAAATTGTATGGAAATGGAATGGGATGTAATGGAATGGAATGGAATGGAATGGAATGGAATGGAATGGAATGGAATGGAATGGCATGGAACAGAATGGCATGGAAAGGAATGGCACGGTATTGCATTCTATAGGAATGGAATGGAATGGAATGGAATGGAATGGAATGGAATGGAATGGGATGGAATGGAATGGAATGGAATGGAATGGAATGGAATGGAATGGAATGGAATGGAAAGGAGTGGAGCGGCATGGTATGGATTGGCACTAAAGGGAATTCAGTGTAATGCTATGGAATGGGAAAGAGTGGGACAAAATGGATTGGAAAGGAATGGCATGAAATTGCATGGAAAGGAATGGAATTAATGGAATGGAACGGAATAGAATGGAACGGAATGGAATGCAATATATTTGAATAGGATGGAATGGAATGGAATGGAATGGAATAGGACGGAGTGGAATGTGATTAAATGTGATGGAATTGCCTGCCACGGAATGGAATGGAATGGAATGGAATGGAATGGAACGGAACGGAATGGAATGGAATGGAAGGGAATGGAATGGAATGGAATGGAATGGACAGGAATGAAATGGAATGGAATGTCATGGAATGCCATGGCATTGCATGGCATGGAACAGAATGGCATGGAAAGGAATGGCACAGTATTGCATACAATAGGAATGGAATGGAATGGAATGGAATGGAATGGAATAGAATGGAATGGAATGGGATGGAAAACCATAGAATACGAATGGAATGGAAGGGAACGGAACGGAACGGAACGGAACGGAGAGGAATGGAATGGAATGGAATGGAATGGAATGGAATGGAATGGAATGGAATGGAATGTCATGGCATTGCATGGCATGGAACAGAACGGCATGGAAAGGAATGGCACGGTATTGCATACAATAGGAATGGAATGGAATGGAATGGAATGGAATGGAATGGAATGGAATGGAATGGAATGGAATGGAATGGAATGGAATGGAATGGAAAGGAGTGGAGCGGCATGGTATGGATTGGCACTAAAGGGAATTCAGTGTAATGCTATGGAATGGGAAAGAGTGGGACAAAATGGATTGGAAAGGAATGGCATGAAATTGCATGGAAAGGAATGGAATTAATGGAATGGAACGGAATAGAATGGAACGGAATGGAATGCAATATATTTGAATAGGAAGGAATGGAATGGAATGGGATGGAATAGGACGGAATGGAATGTGATTAAATGTGATGGAATTGCCTGCCACGGAATGGAATGAAATGGAATGGAATGGAATGGAACGGAACGGAACGGAACGGAACGGAACGGAATGGAATGGAATGGAATGGAATGGAATGGAATGGAATGGAATGGAAAGAAAAGGGGATGGAATGGGATGGGAATGGAATGGAATGGACTTGAATGGAATGCATTAGAATTCAATGATATGGAATGGAATGGAATGGATTGGAATGGCATTTAATGGCATGCAATGGAGTAGGATCGGAATGGAATGGAAGGCTAGGCAATGTATAGAATAGAATGGAGTGGAATGGAATGGAATGGAATGGAATGGCATGGAATGGAATGGAATGGAATGGAATGGAATGGAATGGAATGGAATAGAATGGAATGGAATGGAATGGAACGGAAAGGCACTGAAAGAACTGGCATGGAATGGAATGGAAAAGAATGGAAATTGAACGGGATGGAATTGCATAGAATAGGTATGGAATGGAATGGAATGGAATGGAATGGAATGGAATGGAATGGAATGGAATGGAATGGAATGGAATGGAATGGAATGGAGCGAGGTGGAATGGAAATGAAATGGGATGGAGTGGGGTGGAAATTGGGATGGGATGTGTTCTGATGGGATGGGATGGGATGCGATGGGATGGAATGCAATGGAAAGGAATGGAATGGAAGGGAATGGAATGGAATGGAATGGAATGGAACGGCTTAGAATGGAAAGGCATGGAATGTAACGGAACGGAACAGAAAGGAATGAAATGGAATGCTATGGCATGGAATGGAATGGAATGGAATGGAATGGAATGGAATGGAATGGAATGGAATAAGATGGAATGGAAGAAATGGGATGGAAATGGAATGGAATGGCATGGCATGGAATGGAATGCAATGGAATGGAATGGAATGGAATGGAATGGAATGGAATGGAATGGAATGGAATGGAGTGGCATGGTATGGAATGGTACTAAAGGGAATTCAATGGAATGCTATGGAACGGGAAACAGTGGGATAGAATGGATTGGAAAGGAATGGCATGAAATTGCATGGAATAGAATGGGATCAAAATGGAATAAGATGAAATGGGATGGAAATGGAATGGGATGTAATGGAATGGAATTGAAAGGAACGGAATGGAATGGAATGCAATGCAATGGAATGGAACGGAAAGGAACGGAATGGAATGGAATGGAATGGAAGGGAATGGAATGGAATGGAATGGAATGGAATGGACAGGAATGGAATGGAATGGAATGTCATGGAATGTCATGGCATTGCATGGCATGGAACAGAATGGCATGGAAAGGAATGGCACGGTATTGCATACAATAGGAATGGAATGGAATGGAATAGAATGGAATGGAATGGGATGGAAAACCATAGAATACGAATGGAATGGAAGGGAAAGGAACGGAACGGAACAGAGTGGAACGGAATGGAATGGAATGGAATGGAATGGAATGGAATGGAATGGAATGGAATGGAATGGAATGGAATGGAATGGAATCAAAATGGAATAAGAAGAAATTGTATGGAAATGGAATGGGATGTAATGGGATGTAATGGAATGGAATGGAATGGAATGGAATGGAATGGAATGGAATGGAATGGAATGGAATGGCATGGAACAGAATGGCATGGAAAGGAATGGCACGGTATTGCATTCTATAGGAATGGAATGGAATGGAATGGAATGGAATGGAATGGAATGGAATGGGATGGAATGGAATGGAATGGAATGGAATGGAATGGAATGGAATGGAATGGAATGGAATGGAATGGAATGGAAAGGAGTGGAGCGGCATGGTATGGATTGGCACTAAAGGGAATTCAGTGTAATGCTATGGAATGGGAAAGAGTGGGACAAAATGGATTGGAAAGGAATGGCATGAAATTGCATGGAAAGGAATGGAATTAATGGAATGGAACGGAATAGAATGGAACGGAATGGAATGCAATATATTTGAATAGGATGGAATGGAATGGAATGGAATGGAATAGGACGGAGTGGAATGTGATTAAATGTGATGGAATTGCCTGCCACGGAATGGAATGGAATGGAATGGAATGGAACGGAACGGAATGGAATGGAATGGAAGGGAATGGAATGGAATGGAATGGAATGGACAGGAATGAAATGGAATGGAATGTCATGGAATGTCATGGCATTGCATGGCATGGAACAGAATGGCATGGAAAGGAATGGCACAGTATTGCATACAATAGGAATGGAATGGAATGGAATGGAATGGAATGGAATGGAATAGAATGGAATGGAATGGGATGGAAAACCATAGAATACGAATGGAATGGAAGGGAACGGAACGGAACGGAACGGAACGGAACGGAACGGAGAGGAATGGAATGGAATGGAATGGAATGGAATGGAATGGAATGGAATGGAATGGAATGGAATGGAATGGAATGGAATGGAATGGAATGTCATGGCATTGCATGGCATGGAACAGAATGGCATGGAAAGGAATGGCACGGTATTGCATACAATAGGAATGGAATGGAATGGAATGGAATGGAATGGAATGGAATGGAATGGAATGGAATGGAAAGGAGTGGAGCGGCATGGTATGGATTGGCACTAAAGGGAATTCAGTGTAATGCTATGGAATGGGAAAGAGTGGGACAAAATGGATTGGAAAGGAATGGCATGAAATTGCATGGAAAGGAATGGAATTAATGGAATGGAACGGAATAGAATGGAACGGAATGGAATGCAATATATTTGAATAGGATGGAATGGAATGGAATGGGATGGAATAGGACGGAATGGAATGTGATTAAATGTGATGGAATTGCCTGCCACGGAATGGAATGAAATGGAATGGAATGGAATGGAACGGAACGGAACGGAACGGAACGGAACGGAATGGAATGGAATGGAATGGAATGGAATGGAATGGAATGGAATGGAAAGAAAAGGGGATGGAATGGGATGGGAATGGAATGGAATGGACTTGAATGGAATGCATTAGAATTCAATGATATGGAATGGAATGGAATGGATTGGAATGGCATTTAATGGCATGCAATGGAGTAGGATCGGAATGGAATGGAAGGCTAGGCAATGTATAGAATAGAATGGAGTGGAATGGAATGGAATGGAATGGAATGGCATGGAATGGAATGGAATGGAATGGAATGGAATGGAATGGAATGGAATGGAATGGAATGGAATGGAATGAAACGGAAAGGCACTGAAAGAACTGGCATGGAATGGAATGGAAAAGAATGGAAATTGAACGGGATGGAATTGCATAGAATAGGTATGGAATGGAATGGAATGGAATGGAATGGCATGGCATGGAATGGAATGCAATGGAATGGAATGGAATGGAATGGAATGGAATGGCATGGAATGGAATGGAATGGAATGGAATGGAATGGAATGGAATGGAATGGAATGGAATGGAATTGGAATGGGATGGGATGGAATAGAATCGGAATGGAATGGAATGGAATGGAATGGAATGGAATGGAATGGAATGGAAGGGAATGGAATTGAATGGAATGGAATGGAATGGAATGGAATGGAATGGACTGGAATGGAATGGAATGGAATGGAATGGCGTGGAATGGAATGGAATTGGAATGGGATGGAAGTGGGATGGGATGGGATGGAATGGAATGGAATGGAATGGAATGGAATGGAATGGAATGGAATGGAATGGAATGGCATGGAATGGAATGGCATAGAATAGGAATGGAATGGAATGTTATGGCATGATATGAAATGGAATGGAATTTTATGGCATGATATGAAATGGAATGGAATGGAATGGAATGGAATGGAATGGAATGGCATGGAATGGAATGGAATGGAATGGAATGGAATGGAATGGAATGGAATGGAATGGAATGGAACAGCATGGAATGGAACGGCATGGAATGGAAAGGAATGGAATGGAACGGAATGGAATGGAATGGAATGGAATGGAATGGAATGGAATGGAATGGAATGGAATGGAAGGGAATGGAATGGAATGAGATGGAATGATATAGAATAGGAATGGAATGGAATGGAATGGAATGGAATGGAATGGAATGGAATGGAATGGAATGGAATGGAATGGAATGGAATGGCATGGCATGGAATGGAATGGCATAGAATGGAATTGAATGGAATGGAATGGATTGGAATGGAATGGAATGGAATGGAATGGGATGGAATGGAATGGAATGGAATGGAATGGAATGGAATGGAATGGAATGGAATGGAATGGAAGGGAATGGAGAGGCACTGAATGGAATAGCATGAAATGGCATGAAATGGAATGGAACGGAATGGAGATGGAACGGGATGGAATTGCATGGAATAGGTGTGGAATGGAATGGAATGGAATGGAATGGAATGGAATGGAATGGAATGGAATGGAATGGAATGGAATGGAATGGAAGAGAATGGAAGGGAATGAAATGGAATGGCATTGAATGGATAGGAATGGGATGGAATGGGATGGAAGTGGGAATGGATGGGACGGGATGGGATGGGATTGGATTTAATGGAATGGAATGGAATGGACTGGAATGGAATGGAATGGAATTGAATGGAATGGAATGGAATGGCATGGGATGGAAAAGAAATGGGATGGAAAGGGATGGAAATGAAATGGGATTGAATGGG
Organism: Acanthiza pusilla; assembly: GCA_036630365.1. Taxonomy (NCBI): domain Eukaryota; kingdom Metazoa; phylum Chordata; class Aves; order Passeriformes; family Acanthizidae; genus Acanthiza; species Acanthiza pusilla. The sequence goes on from JAXCHO010000066.1 coordinate 260,995, forward strand.
ATGGAAATGGGATGGGATGGGATGGGATGGGATGCGATGGGATGGGATGGAATGGAATGGAATGGAATGGAATGGAATGGAATGGAATGGCATGGAATGGAATGGAATGGAATTGGAATGGGATGGGATGGAATAGAACAGGAATGGAATGGAATGGAATGGAATGGAATGGAATGGAATGGAATGGAATGGAATGGAAATGGAGTGGGATGGAATTGCATAGAATAAGAATGGAATGGAATGGAATGGAATGGAATGGAATGGAATGGAATGGAATGGAATGGAACGGCATGGAATGGAATGGAATGGGATGGAATGACATGGGATGGGATGGGATGGGATGGGATGGGATGGGATGGGATGGGATGGGATGGGATGGGATGGAATGGAATGGAATGGAACGGAAAGGCACTGAAAGAAATGGCATGGAATGGCATGAAATGGAATGGAATGGAATGGAATGGAATGGAATGGAATGGAATGGAATGGAACGGAATGGAAATGGAGTGGGATGGAATTGCATAGAATAAGAATGGAATGGAATGGAATGGAATGGAATGGAATGGAATGGAATGGAATGGAATGGAATGGAATGGAATGGAACGGCATGGAATGGAATGGAATGGGATGGAATTGCATGGGATGGGATGGGATGGGATGGTATGGGATGGAATGGAATGGAATGGAATGGAATGGAATGGAATGGAATGGAATGGAACGTCACGGACTGGAAAGGCATGGCATGGAGTGGAATGGAATGGAATGGAATTGCATAGAATAGGAATGAAATGGAATGCGATGGAAATGGAATGGGATGGAATGGCATGGCATGGAATGGAATGGAATGGAATGGAATGGAATGGAATGGAATGGAATGGAATGGAATGGTATGGAATGGAATGGAACGGAAAGGCACTGAAAGAAATGGCATGGAATGGCTTGAAATGGAATGGAATGGAATGGAATGGAATGGAACGGAATGGAAATGGAGTGGGATGGAATTGCATAGAATAAGAATGGAATGGAATGGAATGGAATGGAATGGAATGGAATGGAATGGAATGGAATGGAATGGAATGGAACGGCATGGAATGGAATGGAATGGGATGGAATGGCATGGGATGGAATGGGATGGAATGGCATGGAATGGAATGGCATGGAATGAAATGGAAAGGCACTGAAAGGAATGGCAGTGAATTGCATGGAATGGAATGGAATGGAATGGAACGTGGAACGGAAGATTGAATGGAACGGGATGGACGCGGGATTGCATAGAATAGGGAATGGAATTGGAATGGAATGGAATGGAATGGAATGGAATGGAATGGAAATGAAACGGGATGGAGTGGAGTGGAAATGGGATGGGATGTGTTGTGATGGGATGGGATGGGACGGGGTGGAATGGAATGGAATGGAATGGAATGGAATGGAATGGAATGGAATGGAATGGAATGGAATGGAATGGAATGGAAGGGAATGGAATGGAATGGAATGGGATGGAATGGAACGTAATGGAATGGCATGGAATGAGATGGAATGGAATGAAATAGAACGGAACGGAATGGAACGGAATGGAATGGCATGGAATGGAATGGAATGGAATGGAATGGAATGCGATGGAATGGGATGAAATGGCATGGAATGGAATGGAATGGAATGGAATGGAATGGAATGGAATGGAATGGAATGAAATGGAAAGGGACAGAAAGGAATGGCATGGAATGGAATGGAATGGAATGGAATGGAATGGAATGGAATGGAATGGAATGGAATGGAATGGAATGGAATGGAATGGAATGGAAGGGAATGGAAATGGAAAGGAATGGAATGGAATGGAATGGAATGGAATGTGATTGTATGGCATGGAATGGAAATAAAATGGGACGGAATTGGATGGAAATGGGATGGGATGGGATGGGACGGGATGGGATGGGATGGGATGGGATGGGATGGGATGGGACGGGACGGGACGGGACGGGACGGGATGGGATGGGATGGAAAGTAATGGCGCGACATGGAAGGGCATGGCATGCAATTCAATGGATTGAAATGGAATAGAATGGAATGGGATAGAATAGGAATAGAATGGCATGGTATGGAATGGAATGGAATGGAATGGAATGGAATGGGATGGAATGGAATGGAATGGAATGGAATGGAATGGAATGGCATGGCATAGAATAGGAATGGAATGGATTGTTAGGGCATGATATGAAATGGAATGGAATTTTATGGCATGATATGAAATGGAATGGAATGGAATGGAATGGAATGAAATGGAATGGAATGGAATGGAATGGAATGGAATGGAATGGAATGGAATGAAATGGAATGGGATGGAATGGAATGGAACGGCATGGAATGGAATGGAATGGAATGGAATGGAACGGCATGGAATGGAACGGCATGGAATGGAATGGAATAGAATGGAACGGAATGGAATGGAACGGCGTGGAATGGAAAGGCATGGAATGTAACGGAACGGAACAGAAAGGAATGAAATGGAATGCTATGGCACGGAATGGAATGGAATGGAATGGAATAAGATGGAATGGAAGAAATGGGATGGAAATGGAATGGAATTTAATGGAATGGCATGGAATGGAATGGAATGGAATGGAATGGAATGGAATTGGAATGGGATGGGATGGAATAGAACAGGAATGGAATGGAATGGAATGGAATGAAATGGAATGGAATGGAATGGAATGGAATGGAATGGAATGGAATGGAATGGAATGGAATGGCGTGGAATGGAATGGAATTGGAATGGGATGGAAGTGGGATGGGATGCGATGGGATGGGATGGGATGGAATGGAATGGAATGGAATGGAATGGAATGGAATGGAATGGAATGGAATGGAATGGAATGGAATGGCATGGAATGGCATGGCATAGAATAGGAATGGAATGGATTGTTATGGCATGATATGAAATGCAATGGAATTTTATGGCATGATATGAAATGGAATGGAATGGAATGGAATGGAATGGAATGAAATGGAATGGGATGGAATGGAATGGAACGGCATGGAATGGAATGGAATGGAATGGAATGGAACGGCATGGAATGGAACGGCACGGAATGGAATGGAATGGAATGGAACGGAATGGAATGGAATGGAATGGAATGGAATGGGATGTAAATGGAATGGAATTGAATGGAATGGAATGGAATGGAATGGAATGGAATGGAATGGAATGGAATGGAATGGAATGGAATGGTATGTGATGGAAATGGAATGGCATGGGATGGGATGGAATGGAATGGAATGGAATGGAATGGAATGGAATGGAATGGAATGGAATGGAATGGAATGGAATGGAATGGAATGGAATGGAATGGAATGGAGAGGCACTGAATGGAATAGCATGAAATGGCATGAAATGGAATGGAACGGAATGGAGATGAAACGGGATGGAATTGCATAGAATAGATATGGAATGGAATGGAATGGAATGGAATGGAATGGAATGGAATGGAATGGAATGGAATGGAATGGAATGGAAGGGAATGGAATGGAATGGAATGGCATTGAATGGATAGGAATGGGATGGAATGGGATGGAAGTGGGAATGGATGGGTTGGGATGGGATGGGATGGGATTGGATTTAATGGAATGGAATGGAATGGACTGGAATGGAATTGAATGGAATGGAATGGCATGGGATGGAAAAGAAATGGA